>JAJLZM010000213.1:0-107154 GCA_030572235.1 Ambrosiozyma kamigamensis | reverse complement strand
TAGATATAATATATGTATTATCTATTGAGTATAATTTTTAATTGACTAGCTATAGCTATATAATAGTATTAATTAATATGCATGTCAAAATTAGGTTGGCATACATATAAATTGATATAAAGAGTACGTATCGATATTGTGAATAAGTAAAAGAGTATTGTGTGTGCATGATCGAGCTAGCTATCAAGAAACAAGAATTCAAAATTAAAAGATCAACTTAATTAAGTCTACCCCTTTCGGAGATGTT
The DNA here is from genome assembly GCA_030572235.1 of Ambrosiozyma kamigamensis. Taxonomy (NCBI): domain Eukaryota; kingdom Fungi; phylum Ascomycota; class Pichiomycetes; order Pichiales; family Pichiaceae; genus Ambrosiozyma; species Ambrosiozyma kamigamensis. The sequence goes on along the minus strand of JAJLZM010000213.1, from coordinate 106,907 downwards.
AGATATACGTATACCTGTTTTAATTGAATTTTCTTCCTTAGTATTAATTTTGTTCTTTATACAGAATATTTTGATGTAAACATTCAAGAATTTCAATTAAGTTAAGGGATAACTTTTAACCGTTAAATTAACCTTATAACAATTAGGTTTTAACCGTTTTATAGACATTTTCTGTCGTCTACATTTAATTTTCAATCAAATATATTAATTGTGTAGTATAAACATTTAAAATCGTCAAAATTAACAAAGTATTTAGCTTCAGTTAGATTATTTTTTGGATCTAGCTGAAGCTATATAGAAGTTAATTGAAGAAGATTCTGAATCTATTAATTGCATATGCATACACAGAATATGTTATCAAATTAATTAACTTATCATCGATGCTATATATAATTCTTCTGGAATTTTTCAACAATTAATTAATTATATCAAAATTTCGTTAAATACAGTATTAATTGTAATATAATTACTGTATATGATCGAATTACTGTGTTATAATATATCTATAATTTAACGAAAACGAGTCTGAGAACTACGTAGCAGCGTCGTACGTAGCAAGTTGTAAGTTTAATTTCTTTAATTATAATATTCTGAATTCAATATTGTTAATTTGTTATCCATCCATCGGTTACGATATCGGTACATATATCATAAACTTGAAGAATCGGTATAAAATCTTTTTTTTGAGATACAGTTGCCTTAATTTGATCTAGATATATATTCGATCATTTTGATTAATCATCAATTTTTGTGATATGTACGTGGGTGGTCGATCAGTTTCATTATATATATTAATTGGAGAATCGTGATTGATACTGTTTATCACGGTAATATCACCCCAGTTATATATAGGCTTGCTATATAATTAATTATTTGAAATTAATTTTATATATATGATATATTTTGATATATGTATCATGCAACATACGTAGGTGCATATGGCTGGTCTGGTTCGATCATATAAGTCGAGTCTGGACTCTATATATAAATGGCTTTGGTGGACAGTACGTATATTTGAAGCTATGAGAAAATTCCAGTGACTAACTTAGAAATTAGAATGTTGCCAGTTCATATACTTTGTGTTAAGTTGCTTGTTAAGGCTGGTGATGATATGTATCTCAGAAATTAGAATTAACGTTTAAAATATTTTTGCACGTTTTGTGTTAAAAAAGTCGATCTAGTGCGTTGAAAAACCGTTGTGTATAGTGTTTTGCGGCGCGCCGGCGGACCCCAATTAGTTACCCAATTTGTTTTTTTCATTTTCATGTATGGTGTACTTCCCGTATATACCGCCTTAAATATTCTGTTTTTTATTTAAGAGTTTGAATTTGGTATTATATTTATATTTATATACAGTTGCTTGGGGTATATAACTTATAGCTGGGTGCTAACTATGTAGCTGTCAACTGTAGTACTAGATATACGGACACACAGCATCTTTTGTCCGAGAATTACAGTATCGGTGAGAGGACAAAAAAAACACAGCTATAGACTATAGTACAGTACAATTGAATATATCAGTCATTTAATTAATTAATTATATATACCATATGATGATAAGTATATCGATCTGCAAAAAAGGAATTATGTATATATAACGAAATTAACGATCGAAATCGAACGATATTTGTACCTACTGTATTAATTAATTTTGTCGTATGCGATTATTTTTTTTTATATATAGATTTTCAATTCCTTCTGTAGGGTATAAATAGTCCCTTGATTCCCCCATTTCATAAATTCATCTTCTTCAAGTTTTCTTTCTCATTATTCTTACAACCTTTAGTTTTTAAGAATTACACCTCTTAAGTCTATCTACAATAGTTTATACAACTTCTTCTTATCCTTATCATTTCACATTAATTAAACAAAATGAACGGTCGTCCTCCAAACACAAATATTAGAATTAGACTGAATGATAACAGAGGAATAACTCTGGATCAAAGAAAAGAATTCATAAAGGAACTTCAAATTGCAATTGCACATCGTTATCCAGATTGGCAACGACCTTACATTGTTGGTATGGCTTATGATTTTGAAACTGGCTGTTATGATAGAGCTTTTACTCAATATGATTATGAAAGACAACTTAATGAATCTATTCGTATGATGATGCTACGAAGTGAATGAATTAACTAATAATTACAAATGTTTACTTTCCTAATTTCATTTAATACTTCTTCTTTCTCATTTCATTTGCATTTAATATTGAATTGACATATTTCTCAAGTCAATTACACTTATAGTTTCCAGGCTTTTCTGAATGTATTTATTACTACTGTTCCATATCTCTTTTTAATTTTTATGATTAACTATATATCTTTTGTTTCTTTTCAAACAAATACATATTTTTACGATATATATAATAACTGTACGTTTTAAATTATAAGCATTAATTTATTAAAAATTGTCAGATGACTAATTAATAAATTAATTTAAAAAAACGTCTGATCGATGATATACAGCTGTATATGTACGTATATTAAATTGTTATTTTTTATAAATTTTTTTATACGTACGTACATGATATATATGCATGAATGCCCTGACCATGATGGATGCCCATGCATGCAATAATTGATTAATTAATATATTACTTAATTACAGTTATATATAGACTGGACTGTACGTAGAATATAGCTTTAATTAATTAGTATACGTACACGTTATTGAGAGCGCTGCCTGTTCAAGGAGGCATTATAGCTTATACTAGCTAGTTCGATATAGCAACTGGTTCCGTATAGGTAGATGTAGATAGCATAAAAATGAAAGATTTGTACTAATTTTATAGGAAATTTGAAAATTTGAAAGTTGAAAGTTGAAACTTAAATAAATAAATTTTAATTAAAATTTAAAATTAAAATGGCGGCCCATCGAATTAATTAAGTCCCAATTAGGAATAATTACCACACACGCGTCGATACCTAGATGCAACTTGTCTTGGCGCGTCGAAACGTCGGTGGAGTCGGCTGGACTCGGATCCTGACGGATTCCGGAGGCCATATCCAGTTTAATCCAGCTATCACTACATTAATTTAAGTAGATTAGTTATAATTGAATAAACCCACCACTTACATTAATCACCAGAAGCTTTAGATAATTTACTATTAAATTACTAAAATTAGTATCAGTTTATTAAAACAGTGAAAAAACACCAACGATTGATGAGCAGATCTAAATATCTCTGAAACTGCTGCTGTTAAGTTTTAACTATTATATAATTAATTGTAAGTAAAATATAGCCTAATAGGTGTATACGTTACTAATTAATACTATATATGGCATATTCTTGTAAATTGAGTTTTTTGTTTGCATCCTGAACTTACAAACTTATCTATAACTTCTAATTAACTGTTTGTGGATATCATATCATTGATTTGCATACTTTTGTAATTAAGTTATCGCACTGCAGCTGGAAAAACTGCCGGATTCATTTTGACATTTTATAAGTTCTATATAGCTGACAGAATATATATAGCTATATGATATTATCGATCATGCTAGATTATATTAATTTATATATTGATAATATATTGATTCATATAAGTAAACCCTATAAACTATGCATATGCCCTGAATTTCAACTCTTACCGAGGTTGGTTCTATATAGCTAGATTTAATTTTAAATTGATTTTTATGATCTTCCTATATATATATGCATATAATTAATTATAATTACAAATTTCAGTAATTTCTTATTAATACTATACTATATATCTGTTAATTCTCAGCCTGCTAATTCTCAGCCTGTTCATAGCTACATTAATTAGTTGAAGATCGAATTATTTGTATATAGGTTACGATAACTTATAACTCATAATTATATGTTTAAAATATATCGTTATACATAGACAGTGCATGTACAATCTATAAACAGTTATAAATGTGTGAAAGAGTATGAAATTAAGTAATTAGAAGATTTGCATGCAATAAGAGAATTTTAATCCACCACCAATGCATGGTCCACCATATATATGCAGTTCTACAACTTTCGAGCTTGATCCGTATACGTATATACGTTGATCGATCGATCGATATATCATATATATAGATGAATTCTATATATCTGGGTCCATTATTGATATGAGATTATATGACCTGTGGTTCTGTATACGTGGGATTGATCGGCAATTAACAGACCTATACTTAACACGTATATGTCTATCACCATACCCATATCTATATACTCCAAGATAATTGGTTGATATATATCTATAGTATAGTATATATAGTTGTTTAATTGAGTGTTTTAATTCACGTTTTTCACAATTGCAAAAAATGTTGATAATTGGGGTTCTCTCAATATTAAATAATTAATATATGTGGATGGATCATCTTCAAACGTTATTTTTGTTATATATAATAGTTTATTCCAGTTTATTCGAGGCTTACATTTTGCATCGCAATCACGGAATACGTTTATATTAATTTCAATAATAACTATGAAGCACTTATATAGTTTTGAAGTTTCAAGATTAAGTGGGGTAATTTATAATTCATGAAATTGATGATTTGGTAGCATTTGGTAGCAACTTCTTTAGTTTCAAAGACGCGTCGCCGCTTCGCCATAAAAGCTTGATTGTGCACAAGCGGCATATCGGCGCTGTGGCTGTTACCCGGCCTTAAAATTTTGAAGAAAAGAAGTTTGAAAAGATAAAAAAGTGTAAATAGTAATAAATTGGTAGGTTATTGAAGAACAACATTTTTATTAAAACCTTCTACAATGGCTGATTACGGTGATGAACCTATGAAAACAGGCGATCAGTATGATGACTTTGATGATGAACCTCAAGATTTCAGTGATTATGAAGGAGGATTTGATGACAAAACTCAAGATGGAAAACAAATTATTAAAGGTGGATTTGGGCCTGATGATAAAGACTTTAAAAATAATGTTACCGCTAATGGTAGAAGAGGAAAGTCATTAGCTATTCCAAAGGAAAACAGAACTACAACACCTTTTATGACTAAATATGAAAGAGCCAGAATATTGGGTACAAGAGCATTACAAATTTCAATGAATGCACCAGCTTTAGTTGATATTGAAGGTGAAACAGATCCATTACAAATTGCAATGAAAGAATTATCTCAAAAGAAAATTCCATTAATCATTAGAAGATATTTACCAGATGGTGCATATGAAGATTGGGGTGTTGATGAATTAATCATTGATCAATAATTTTCTATTTCTATTATTTTTTCTTTTCAATTTATATACACATATTAAAGCATCATTTCCTGAAATTGTGACATAAAGGTTTACAAATGTTACAATTTACTCTCTTTTTTTGTACAATATTTATCATTACCGATTTTAATAAAATTAAAAAAACTTAATATAAACGCATATTTTCCATTATAAAAAAAAAAGAATACCTAATCATGTATCATATCAATAAACTTATTGGCATTGAATATACTTGAACCAGTCAATGAATTAGATTCTGTAAAACCATCAATAACTAGGTTAATATCTTTCTTTGTAATATTTAAATCTGATGATGATTTTTTTGTTTCTTGTAAAGTAGTTTTCAATTTATTTGAATTAATATTTTCTAAATTTTTTTCACCTTGTGGATCATTAAAAGCAGAGAATGCTTGAGTTAATTCTGTTTTAGTACTAAAATCACCGAATTTTGAATCCATAATTTTTAAAAATGAATTAAAATTAAGTTCATTATTTGATGAATCAGGAATCATTTTAGATATTGTATTATCATCAATATTGTCTATTCCTATGTTTAGCACTGTAGTTTTCAAATCTTTTAATGTAATTTTACCATCATTATCTTGATCAATTAAGTTGAATAGTGATTTGAACGTATGAATTTGATCTTTGGATAACTTGGTAAGTAATGCTGGGTTTTCTTGTGTCTTGATTGTTTGATATAAATGTTAGTTAGGGGGTCTTGTTAATATTCAAACTGTGAAACGACATACCATTATCTGTGAAATGTGCTGTAATTTGACTGTTAGTTATGAAATTGATAAAAATAAAGAAAAGAAGAAGTATAGATTACCGTTTGAACCATCTCTGTTTGAAATGTAAACAAACAAGCCGCAGCGCGTCGACCGACCCTGCGCCGACACCGCCACACACGTGACCGCACCCGCCGCCCGCGCCACCTTTCCACTCTGCTTTTTTTCCAGCCAATGAAGTTTTAGCAAAAAACAAGCTTCAAAAAAATTCACTTAATCAACCAATTTCTGATCTCTTCTCTGAATTCAACTGAACACACAGACCATCTCCTATAATATAATTCATAACAATGCTTTCAAGAGTGTCATCCAGATCCTTTGCTACATCATTACCAAGAGCCGTCAAAGTTTCCACTGTTCCTTCAACTGAGTCTCCAGTCTCAACTTTAAAAGTTATTGTTAAGAACGCTGGTTCAAAGTCTGCCCCAGCTGGTTTACCAGCTTTATTGGCTGCTTCCACTTTCTTAAGTACCTCTTCAAAATCTGGTTTAAGATTAAAAAGAGAAGCCGAATTATTAGGTGGTGAATATTCAGCAACCACCACTAGAGATTCTTTAGTTTTAGAAGCTACTTTCTTAAAAGAAAACTTACCTTATTTCGTCAATGCTTTAGGTAGTGTTTTAACTGATTCTCCATATAAACCACATGAATTAGCAGAAATTGCATTACCATATGCTTATACTTCTGCTTCTGCTGCTCAAGCTTCTTCAGTTAAAGCTTTAGAAGAATTACATGCTATTTCATTCAGAAAAGGTTTAGGTAACCCATTATATTACTCAGGTTCAAAATCATACACAAGTGAAGATATTGCCACATTTGCTAAATCAGCTTTTACTTCTGCAAATGTTGAAGTTGTTGGAGAAAATGTCATTGAAGCCGATTTACAAAACTTTGTTAAACAATCTCCATTAGGTTCTTTACCTGAATCTGGTGCTGCCATTGCTGCTGAACAAAAGACTTATACTGGTGCTGAATCAAGAGTCAGACAAGCTGGTGAAACCACTGCTGTTATTGGTGTCCCAATTGCCTCATCTGATGTTGCTAAATATTCCTTATTATCTGCTTTCCTATCAGCTACTTTACAAGTTCCATACACTTCTACTTTAGAAACTAAGGTTGCCAGCTATGATGCTGCTGCTTTATTCTATGCTTCAGTTACTTCATCAAATGCTTCTGAAGTTTCTTCAATAATTTCTGAAGCTGCTAAATTAATTAAATCAGGTTCAGATTTATCTGCTTATAAAACATTAGCTTCTTATCAATCTGGTGTTAATGTTTCTTCTGCTTCTACTACCGTCCCTGTTCCAGCTTTCAACTTTGCTGTTGTTGGTAATGTTGATGCTGTTCCATATGCTGATGAATTATAAATTTACCCTCTTTTTTAATTTTTAGCACTCTTTCAAAATCATTCATATAACTTATTTAATTATATTATTTAAAAAAAAATTTCAAAAAAATATATAACTTATACATTAGAGAAGAAAAGAAAAAAGTACTAGATCATGAGTAAACATAGAAAAAGAAATATTTTATACATGAAAGACCTTTAATTATAACCTCTCCCTTGAATTCTTGTACTATACGATAATGGTTTTGATTATATTATAGAATTTTCAGTTTTACATGCATTCTTTTACGATTTTTTATTTTCTTTAATTTGTTTTACATCATTCCACTTATAAATATAATCTTTTTTTCTGTTCGTATAACGCATTTACCTCTGTTTACCTCTTTCTGTATCCTCTTTAATGCCTCCAGTATTTATTTTATAAAAACCACTCTTTTGTAGGAACTTCTAGGAAGTGAAAATTAATTTGTATGAAATTTTTATTTTAAGTGGATCCGCTTCAACTTTTTTTTGTTTACTCAAAACTGGAAATGTGACTTGTCACTTTATGTAGTACACAACACTGGTATTGAACAATTGCCAGCCATTTTCCCACTTTCAGAGTCACATCATGTCTTGCTGCCTATTAAAACTTCTCTGAAGAATTTTCATTGGAGTCTATACGTGTTTCCTTCAAGAGACAAGAGGTACTTATTCTTATTCAAATGAAGATCCAGTTTCTAGGGTTTGAAATATCGAATTTCGAATCCCTCTTTCAAAATCCTATAGAGGAGGTAAATGATATACTTGAACCGAATTTAGCTATAGTTTGTGACATTACTAGAGGTTTTCCAATTAGATTAAAACAAAGAATCATCAGTTATTTATTACCTTCCAAAGAAATCATTCTTGAAAATGCTTCAATCTTAGCTGATGTCTTAGCTTTTGCTCAATATTCAGATTTAAGTATTTCTATTAATATTTCAAAAGAGGTTGAAGTTGAATCATTTTATACAGGTGTTTTCATTTTAGATTGGTTAAAGCATTCTGAATTAATTTCAAAAGTTCCAATTAAACAAGTTGTTTTTAATTCAGATACATTATTAGAATTTCCTCAACTTATTTCAAGAGCTAAAGATGTCATTTATCAATATGATCCAGAATTATATAATGATGAAAACATTGATAAGTATTATTTATCGTATGTTAGTGTTATTGATTGTGTTAAATCAGATCAAATCCCAACAGAACAATTAATTAAACGATGTAAGGTTTTGAAAAAGATTATCATTAATATGAGTAATTTATTTACAAATTTTGATGAATTGATGTTTTTTAAAGATACAGGAAAGTATATCTTTATTAAGTTACATCGTCCTTCGAAAATCTTATTAGATTTTGAAATGTTCCAAAAAATCATTTTATCTCCAAATGTGAAAGTTGAAGTTAGTCAATTAGTTATAGATAATGTATTAGAATATATTCCGATTCTTAAATCTTTTGTTATTAAAGAAATAATTGTCAATGAAGATTATAATGGAATTTCTCATTTCACTAAAGTTACAACTTTGAGATTAACTAGAACTATCAATGATAATGAATTATTATTCAATTCAAGTCATATAAAGAGATTATATTGTCAGTTTTATGATTATATTGATTTTAGTTTTAATGGTTTTAAAGCATTAAAATATTTAATTATTTCAAATAATATATCTGAAGAAAGTTTTAAATCTATTCCTAATTCAGTTATTTATTTATCAATATTTGAAAGTAATAAAACCATTAGATTAATGAAATTTAATAAATTTCCAAATTCATTACAATATTTATCAACAAATTTTGAATTATTAGAATTTGCAAATTTAGATTCATGTAAATATTTATTAATAATTGAATTTATTTTTGATATTTATAAATTTAAACAAATTTCAACTTATTCATTATTTGAATCATTACCAAAATCAATTAAAAGAATAAATTTAAGATTAAATCTTAAATCTGCTGATGATGGTTGTAAATTAGTTGAATTATATTTAGATGAACCAATTAAGAATCTTTATTTACAAATTTGTTCAAATGATTTTGAAAATACTTATTTATTAAGTACAAGTGGATTAAGAAATAGAGATATTAAAAAACTTGAAAAAAAAATGATTGAAATGAAATCAATTTATGTTTTAATTAAAGGTTTTACATTTGATTTAAAAATTCATGAAAATTCGTTAATTAATACTATGTATTTACCTTTAAATGATTTAAATGAATTATCAGGTAAAAATTTTAATAAGAATTTAAATTTAGATGAATTTCTTTTATCAAAAGGTTATGCTTATCATAGTGTTGCTAGTTTAACTCCAGATCATCCTCCACGTTATGCTATTTTAAATAGATTATAAATATTATCTTTATTCTTTGTGTATACTTTTAAGTTTTAATTAAACTCTATAATTAAGTAAACCTTTAATAAAAATAGTAGTTAGGTACTTTATAAGGTTCATTAGTTGATTACAAATTACTGTAACTTGATTGGTCCATTTTAATGTAGTACCATATTTTAAAATATTAAACGATAATGAGCTCTAAATTAGACAGAAAGAAAGGAGGTATAATAAATATCTGATACAAATAAATAAAAGATAGTAAGTAAACAATATTAAAAAAAAAACGAATAAAGAATAACGAATAATAGCCAAAATGGTAGAAAAGCCAAAGTACAATTAAATAAAATAATGAAAGATAATCATAAAAAACAGAAACTTAATCTAATGGTTGATTTGAAACCAATTTTAGATACCAACCCATATAAGTATGAAAAATAAATCAACAAACAAAAAAAATGATTTAGGTTATTATTAAATATATGATCAACATATGTTGGATAAAAGAAAGAAAGAAAGAAATAAAGAAAAAAAAGATACTTTTTATTATGATATGATGATAATAAGTTTCCACAAAAAATCAAAAAAATGCAAAAATTGTAACTAAATTATTATTATTATTATTAAAATTAAAACTAAATTAAGCCCATTTACCTAATAAAGCCATTAAACCAGCACCCCAACACATAACGAAGAAAGCAGCCATCATTTTTTTAATACCTTGTTCACCTTTAAATTCATCAGAGAATAAAAATTCATGAGCCATTAATTCAATTAAACCAGTATAAACTAAAATACCAGCAGAAATAGAATCAAATAAACCATTAGTAATTAAAGCTCTTCTTGAATTTGGTAAATAAGATGTTCTGACACCAATACCAATAGCAATAGAGATAGGAGTAGTTAAACCATAAGCAGCAGCTAAAACCCATGGAGTTAATCTTTTAGTTTTTGGCCAATCAATCATAGCAATTCTACTACCTAAACCTAAACCTTCAAACATTTGATGGAAAACCAAAACAATATATAAAGTAACAAATTCATCAGTAGAAACAGCTAAAGTTAAACCAATAAAGACAGAATGGAAGATAATACCAAATTCTAAAATAAAGATAGAAAGTAAATTACCCAGGAAATTTTTAGTTGATTCATTATCATCTAGAAGAGCTTGTTCAGGGTCAATGATATCATCATCATGACTATGAGCATCCTTAGCAACAACACCAGTTGAATCTTCAGATTCATTATAAGTTTCTTTATCTTTTTTAACTAATAATTCTTCACCCATATGACTATGAGTATGTTGATCAACAGGAACACCAGTTTTTTTAGCGATAATATTTTCAACATATCTATAAGCAATTAATTCAATGAAAAACATAACAAAGATCATAATTAAACAAACACCAAAGGCTAAAGGATATTCTTGCCAAACACCAGTTAAACATTCATCAGTTAAAGCTTCATTAGCAGGTTGTAATAAATGAATGAAAGCGGTGGCGATAATAACACCAGAACCAAAGAATTTTGCAATAAAGAAACACCAAGAAGGCAATCTAATAAAAGAATATCTTGAAGCAAGTATTGGAAAGAAAGCACCGAAACATGAAGTAACCATAATCACAAAGATTGAAGAGATTCTTGCACCCCAATGAACATCTTCATATTCGGATTCACCTTGACAAGTATCTTCTCTTTTGTAAAAAAATAACTCTTCTACATTATCTCTGTTAAAGACAAGTGAAGCCAATTCAATAGCAGCAGCAGACACCATAATGAAAAATGATGAGTTTATGAAGAGCAGAGAAAAAGCAGTGGTTGAGATCTGCGAGAAACAGCTGGGGGAAACGTTGATTTATATAAGGCTCTCTGCTATTAACCGAAGAAATTAATTCGATTGACCAATTTAAAATTTTGTGGTAAAGAGCAGCTTATAACCTTTACTGTAGTTTTTGTTGAAGAGCCCGCCCGATCGGGAAGGTGCCAGATGCGCTCGGTTTACTATGGCAAAAGCTCAGATCAGAGCGCGCGCTTCCCGAAACGGCCGCGCTGGGGTCCGGAGAAACCTCTCGCGGTTTCCCATTGGCGGCCGCGCCAAGAGCTGCCAGATCCCACCTCTGCACCAGAACGCACCGCCGCTGGGGCTGGGGCTGGTGCATGTCGGAGTGTGTCCGGATTAGCACAATAGCATGTGACTCGTTTATTGTGGTTTAACTCACTATAAACTTCCGCCATCTGGCTGTTATTTCCGGACTCTGTTCTCTTGTTACTGTCTTTTATTCTTTTAGCTTTCCTGAGCTAATTAATTCTGGTTAATTTAATTTTGAGAATTACATTTTCGGGAAGTCTATATCCTATTATAAAAAAGAAAGAAATTAAGTCATTTGAATCCTATAAATTTTCACAGAATTTCTAGTTATACTAATACTTGACTAAAATAAATTAAATTTTTACCAAAAAGATGGATTTTATTTAGAATGGACTATTTGGAAGGTAAAACTTTTGAAAACTTTTGAAAACTTTGAAAATGATGATTATAAATAGTTAAAAAGTTAAAAAGTTAAAAAAAGCTAATTATATGAAATAACTAAAGAGGTTATTGCATTCCGTACAATTTAAGGTACAAGGCTATTATTATTATTGTGTGATGGATATCGATGTCCGTATTAATGAAGTTTAGGATTAATTTACTCGATCTGTAGTCTGTACTCTGTTCTTAACTTATTGTCGACCATATTACTTAAGTTTACAGCTGGTGAAATTGAATTTAATTGGTAACAGCTATATAGCTTATACTATATAGCTAAATTAATGTTGCACTGTAAGAACATGCAACTGTAATCCAACAACAATATTACTGTAGTTGGAAATTATAATGGACTTTTTGATTCAGAGCAAACTGTTTAATTATTTTAACAATACAAAAAACGTTTATAATACTTAATATGCATCATCATTAATTGATTATAATTATAATTGATTAATTGGTTAACGGTCATCATCGACTTATATGTAATTAATTTGATTCATGATATCATCAACCATCTTTAACCAACGTAGATTCATAGTGTAAATTAACCGTTAAATCAAATCAAATCAACTTATAAATTGCTACCTTAACTTATAATTTTTAAAGAATATGAAGATGATTAACTAACTAGACTCTACTCTATATATAGCTTTTGAATTCTTTGAATTACGTAGTTAAGTTATATCACAGGAAAAAGAGGAAAAAGAAAACGCCTTAATATAATGCCACCAATAATATATTGATGATTTTTTTATTGTACTTACCAATGTTACTATGTAAGAGATTTGTAATATTCATTCTCTAATTGGTTCTTACAAAGAGAGTCAATTAAAAAAGAAATAACAACTACGTTCAACTTCTTTAATTAATTATAAATTATCATCATTACCGTAGACTTTGAGAGAGCTATAGTAACAAGTACTGTACGTACGTACGTGGGACATGAACTTAATGCCAGCCCATTTTATCATCATCTTAACAGTTAAACAGTAGTTATGGCTTTAAAATGCCAAGATATTTGACGTTATGTTAACTCCATATACTCACAAGTTCACAACGTATACTGTTGTTGTTACACAAAGTTCGTTGTAGAGCAATAGGGTGGTTACAACTTATAAGTATACGTACATAGTAATAACCTTTATCATCACAAATATGATGTATAGTGACTCTATTCCAAGTATTGATTCCATTTCATTGGTTCTAGATAGTATTGGCAAATGAATGAAACAACCTCGTAGGTTTCCAAATTGCTGTGCTCCCGATTTCGATTTCAATTTCTGAACACTAGCTGGGCATCATTCCTATTCTACACTCTTTCTCTTCCTGGATGAACAACTATATAGTTGAAGCAGTACGTGTTTATATTCATGGTTGTATTATTACTGAAATTGGACACCACAGGCCTAGCTCATTTGAATGTATAAGATGCCCAAATTAAGAGCAATGAAAGCGTTTGAGATACCAAATAAGATACTTTTCTTCAATACAAAAAAAAAAAACACTCAAACACAAACGACTTATAGCTTTAGTTTGTATGTGTTCAAGAACAATACTAAATATATGTTATGATCAAATAAACCTTACAATTAGTGAATTCTTCAGTTTTGATACATTAGAAAATCAAACCCCCTTCAAAACTTCTTTTAATTTATTCAATTTTGAACCAAAAATCTCTCTTGAAAACAAACTAAATATAAGTTTTTTCTTTCAAATAAATGATATAAGCATAATATATAAACATATTAAGTGTTTGTGTTCAAAAATATTGCAATCAAAGAACTTGATACTATATATCTCTATCTTTTCTCTTTTCTTATATCGTTCATATTAAATTTCCTAATATCATTCAATTACACACAAGTCACAGTCTCTTGAACTTAATATCCATTCATGTTTTGATGATAATATATCATTGCTTTTTGTTTCATTTAGTTTCTAAAAATGTTGTTGGTATCAACTTACCATTAAGTTTTAGATTAACTCGATCTCTCTCAGACCTCTCATTTAACAATTTCATTATTCTCATTTTCTCTTATTTCATCCAGAAACAAATTTTTAGAAAGAAAAAATAAACTGGTATTAGTAAATGATCTATTAATCATATTCCATAAATTTACAACAAAATTTTAGTTAAAAAATTGAAAGAAATAATATATAGGGCCACAATAATTAGTTTAAAAATCTTTGAGAACTTTTTCAATATTTCAAATAATTCCTTATCGATCCCTATAAAAACCAAATTTAAATTAATACTTTCAATTCAAAAACAAAAAAATTCAAAAAAAGGAATAAATATACTACTTGTTCATTAATTCATTACACAATATATCTTAAAAATTTACATAAATTTCTTTTTAGGCTTATATGCATGCTACCATGCGTTATACTTTCAACTACCGAGATTAAATCCTTTAATTAAAATGAAAATACATCCGGAAAAACTATAATCAAATGACAAACAATTCAGTTATGATTGGATACTGTATATATTTATGAATTTCTAAAGATCATTACTTATCATAATGTATAATGGCATTCATATGTTCCACTTTTATTAATTGATGATTCAAATTTATATCGTATCAGGTATTATCATACAGTTCATATGTTAATAAAAACAAAAGTTTTCAATTCGTTCTTCAAACGTTTCAAAAAAGGGTGTTGATATAATTTAATGCTTTCACTAAATACTTGATTATTATAAATTATAGCATGAATTGTAAGTGATACTGGGAAAAATATGCTCAATTTTGATGAAATTTGATGGAACAAGAGAGAGAAATTGCTTTTGTTAGAACTTCAGCTCGTACAAGTTAAGTTACTTCACGGACTTAATTGAACAACTAACTAGATACTCTAACAAATGAATATTTACAATGATTTCCACTATATATATTTTCTATTTTCTGAGAATAAATCAACTTCAATGAATCTTTATTAGTTGAAATATCTTTTCTCTGTGTGTTTCAAAGTCTTTTGTATAATTATTAAACTACGAATTAACTAATTATTAATTATTATTTATTAAAATTGTCAGATATATTAATCGTTTGATACGAAAGAAATGATAAAGAATATAGGTTTTGCACCTAGTACTAATAAATTATAAATTATAAATAATAAGTAATCAATTAAAACACAAAGAAAAGCTGTTTAATTTAAACAGCTAATAATTTAATATCTTTACTATTATGAATAGTTTGTGTACCAGACCATGATTCACCAGGTTTTAATTCAATAAAATCTGCAACATGACCAGGCTCAATACAAACCATAGTTAAATAACCATCTTTTGGTTCAAAATCAGCCATACTAGCTGATTTTTCAATCCATGGATTCCAAACAACAACATCAGGTAAATTAGATCTTTCAACATTATGTATAACATAACCTTTATCAATAACTTGAATAACTTTACTTTCTGGAACACTTCTATAAATTCTATCAGTTTCTCCATTAAAATCAATAACTGGATGTCTATCTCTATAAGTTTCTTTAATAACTTGATCATAACAAAGTTCATCAGGGAAATTATTAACTAATGAATCGTCAATATCTTTAATTTTTAAATAAGTATGAAATAACCAATTAAATTTCCATGGTTTTGAATCTGTATTTTCAACTTCAATTTTAGTAACTAAATAATCTTCACCTAATTCAATTGATAAAATTAATGTAAAATCATTATTACCTTGATCCCATTTTGAATAAACTTCTTTATTAGCTAATTCAGGTGATAAAGCAAATTGAACTGTAACTGGTTCAGATTTAGTTTGACCTAAAAATTCCCAATCTGAATTTCTAGCAAATCCATGTTGAGGTAATTCACTAAAACCTTCAGTTTGTGATTTACCAAATAATGGGAAAACTAATGGAATACCACCTCTAACTGGTTTTGAACCATCTAATTTAGCAGCTTCTGATAACCATAATTGTTGTTTATTATCTAAGTTCCATGATATAATTGTTGCACCATAATTCAAGATTGTTGCATTGGTGTTTGGATTATTAGGAGAGGTTATGATAACTCTGTCATCAAGTTGTTCGACTGGCATTATTTGATTGAATTTGGATTGGTAAAAGAGGTGGGTTACAGTATTGTTAAATCTCTATCTGAAATTTCTATAAAGAAACGTGTGCGAGAAATTCAAGTAATTTTTGGTGGATTTTACCAAGTTTTACTTGCTTTAACGGTTTGAACAAGTATCAAAGGTTGGAGGTAGATAGAATACAGCATTGGAGATGTCATTCAAGGATATAACTAGAGATTAACAACATTTGGAACGAGGATTAGCTCATTTAATTATAGATATTAAAAACCATTTTACAAATTTGGATTTACTCAATTTTTTTTTTAATAAAATATTCAATTAAAATAAATTTATGATATAGTAAATATAAAAATAGCTAAAAGCTAAAAGCAAAAAATATAAATATAAATAACGTGGACAAGAAAACTCAAAAAAAAAAAGATATAACTAATAATAAGTATCTAAGAATCAAAAAAAAAATCCAAAAACACAATTAACGAATTAAACAAATTGAACAATTAAGGGAATAATAGCAAATTAAGAAATAAATATATGCATATATGGTGATCGAGTTGAATTAGTGACTCTTTTAAAATAGCGTATATAATATTTGTAAGATTAAAGCAAAAACATCTAAATGGAACGGTATCAATATTGATATAAGAGTATTTTTTTTCTTTTTTAATAATAAGTAAACAGTAAAATCAAATTGAAACTGACTGGTAAAGTAAATAAACAAAAAGTAGCAACACAATGAAAGGGAAAACTTAACATCAATTCCCAGTAATTAAGCAAAAATGAAAACTAATTTTTAGATTTAGATTCAAAATAAATATCTTCTTCACTTTCATCATCTTCATGATTATTATTAGAACCTGCTAATCTTTTAACTCTTTCATATTCAGATTCACCTTCAATAAAATCTTCTTCTTGATTATCATCATTTTCATCTTCATCTTCATCATTTTCATAATCATAATCTTCATCTTCTTCTTCACTTGAAGAATAATCATCATCAGTTTCAGAAGGTTTAACAACAGTTTTCTTTGGATCTTTTAAAAATCCTTTTAATTTAGTTTCAAATCTTGTATTTAAATGAACACCATCATTATGATTATAATCACGAACAATTTCATCATTTTCATTAATTGATTCACCTTTTTCTAAATCTTTATCTTGATCAATTTGAATTGTTGGAACAACTTTCTTTTTTAAACCAATCAAATTTAATGCTTTAGATAAAGTATCTTTATTATTATTATTTAATGATTCTTTCTTTTTAATATTTAATTTATATCTACCAACAATTTCACCTTCTTCATTTTCAACAATAATATTATCATCAAGTCTATAACCATGAAATTTATGTGATTTATGTTTAAATTTATTTGTACTTGAACCAATTTCAGTTTTATTTTTTGGATTTGAATAATGAACTAATTGATGAATTTTACGATCTGCATATTCAATTGGATTAATTGATTTAAATTGAGAATTTGGATTAGTTTCTTCTTTTTTCTTTTGCATAATAGCAGTTGAAATAACTCTTTTTAATGATCCTAATGATTTAACAGAATGTGTATCATCACCAGTTGTTGTTTCTAATCTTTCATGTATTGATTTACCAGTATCATCATTAGTACTAGTATTTATATTTGGTCTTGATTTAACAACTTGTAATATTTCACCAAATTGATCTTCAATAATTAATTGATTTTTATCAGCATATGCATGAGAAATATATCTAACTTGACCATCTTCATCTATTTGAGGTTTTAAAACATCGGTAGTTAATGGGAATCTCTTTTTTAAATTCTCAGTTATAGTCTCTTCATGTGGTTCCTTTTGTTGTTGTTGTTGTTGCTGTTGTTGTTGTTGTTGTTCAATTAATTTAGCTTGTTCAGTTGAAGTTGAAGAAGAACCAGTTGTAACAACATTATTATCTTCAATTTCAACTTCATTTTTCAATTTATCAGAATCAATTGATTGTAAATCTTCTTCCTCGTCATCATTATCAACAGGATGTTTTCTATTATTACCAGATAAATCTAAAACAACAGGAGTTGGTCTATCTCTAGTTTCATTAATTGAACTATTTTTTTTATTTCTTCTTCTTTGTAATCTTCTCTTTTGTCTTCTTTTCTTTAATCCATAAGCTGATGAACGTGGTTTTTTAAATGAAGTTGATTCTGGATCATCAACATTTAAAACAGAATTATTATCTAAAGTTGAAGTAGTATCATTATTTGATGATGAAAATCTATCACTTAACAGTTTTTCCCCATTATTATTATTTGATTCAGAATCATTAGTTGTAGTTTGAGCCATTGTATCAACTCTTTTAATTGAAAATGAAGTACCTGATTTTTCTAATCTTGGCAGTCTTGATGTCCAACCAGTACTTGTACCACTTGTATCAGCTCTAGTAAAAGTCATTGTAAAAGTCATTGTTTGTAAATGACGACCTAAAGTTAAAACAGCAACAGAAGAACCATGAACAACAATTGAAGTAAAGATTAAAAAACAAACAATTGGCCAAATAATTCTTATTAATTGATAATATTCAGTTTCAGTTGGATAATCAGCAGTTGGACCATGTTCAGCACCAACAACTTCAGCTTCTAATTCACCAATTGCAATTATAGCAGCAAAAACAGCACCAACACCAATTGGACCAAAATGACCAACAAATAAAGCTTCTTTCCAACTTTTAATATCAGGAGCAAAAGACTTAACAACAAAGACAGCAGGTAATCTTCTTAAAAACAAGACAACTAAAGCTAAACAAACTAATCTCCACCAATCTAAACCTAAACTACCATTATTAAAATCACTCCAAGGAATTTGAGTACCAAAAAAGACAAAATAAGCTAAATTTAATAATAAATCAATTACAGTTGTAACTTGAGATTCTTCAGTTTTTTCAGTAAACCAACCATCCCAAGCAAAAGCACAACCAGCAGCAAAAGAAGCTAATAAATCATCAACACCTAATATAGAACCAAACCCAGCACATAAAAAAGCCAACATAATATAAAAAGCTAATAAAGATTCACGATCAATTAAATCTAAATCTTCAGCATATCTAATTAATTTTCTACCAGCATAACCAATAAAAGCACCCATTATAGCACCGAATACACATTCATAAAGAACAGTAATACAAATGAAATCTTTTGCAATTTCAGCATGATGACCTTCATGTAAAATTAAAGCTAAAGATAAATAAACAAATGGAACAGAGACACCATCATTACAACCAGATTCAGCACTTAATAAATTTCTTAAATGAGCAGGAACTCTTTTAGCAAATTTACCTTTACCAACGACAGCTTGAGCTAAAACAGGATCAGTTGCAGTTATACAAGCAGCAATTAATAAACCATAACTAAATTTTAAACCAGGAATAATTAACCAAATGAATAAACCAATAATTAAAAAACCACAAGTCATAACAGGTATTAATAATAAAAACACAGAAGTAAAATGTTTCCAAATATATTTTTTTGGTAATTCAACAGAAACAGCAATAATTTCAATACATAATAAAATTCTTGAAATTTCTAAAGTTATATATAATTCATTACCCCAAGTTTTAGGATCAATCCAATTTAGACAATGAGGACCAAATATTAAACCAAATATAGTTGCAACAGAAGCTTCACCAATATATAATTTTTCTTTAACAAATAATGAACATAATGAGAAAGCAGTTGAAAAGACAGCAATTGAAGCATAAGCTACATGAGCTTTATCGACATTTAAATGTTCCCAAACAGCACGAGTCATTAATTATAATTTAAAAAAGGTAAGAGGATATAAGATTGAAAATTTGATAAGAGTTTAAAATTTAAATCGATCAGAACACAGAACACTGAACAGGACGGATATAAAGATGATTTTGATTGCTATATGGATGTAATATGAAGCAGAGAGAGGATGAACAAGATAAAGACTGT
The DNA here is from genome assembly GCA_030572235.1 of Ambrosiozyma kamigamensis. Taxonomy (NCBI): domain Eukaryota; kingdom Fungi; phylum Ascomycota; class Pichiomycetes; order Pichiales; family Pichiaceae; genus Ambrosiozyma; species Ambrosiozyma kamigamensis. The sequence goes on along the minus strand of JAJLZM010000213.1, from coordinate 86,697 downwards.
TAGAGAGCCAGCCAGATGTGAGTCAGATGGGAGAGTGACAGTGACAGTAACAGAGGAGAGTAGAGTAGTGTTGTATAAATAAGGTTGTCTGATAGTAAGAACAGGGTCTAAGGGTCTTGAAAAGTGATGGAGCAGAGGGAGACAGAGAGACACAGTGCTATCAGAGGGGGCAGTTGAGGTTGAGAAGAGAAGAGAAGAGAAGAAGAAGAAGAAGAAGAAGAAGAAAGGAAGAAGAGTGTTAACTAAGCTGTTCTTGTTCTGGTCAGTTTCACCAGTACCAAGAAAACTTAGAACATCAACAGCAGACAGGACTATTACACGGATAACACACTGTACTGTTCCACCACTGCTACTACTACTAACACTACTACTACTGTTACTACTACCACTACTACTACTACCACTACTACTACCACCACTACCACCACCACCACCACCATCTCCCACCACCCTCCAACAGTAGTTTTCTGCTCTTTTCCCTCTTCAACTACACAGCCTTGTTATCGTAAAGTCTATTCAGTGAAATACTTAAAGTACAACTTGACTGCTAACGGTATACAGTATCCAGTGGCAAACGCCACCAACATGTTCTTGTTCAGCTCAACAAACCGGCTCCTGTAACTGTCCTCTTCAACACGGGCACGTTTATGTCTTCTTGTTCTTGTTCTATTGGTTTTCTTATTATAACGACTGTGCTTGGCTCTATACCTATAACTACTGGAACTACTGGAACTTGAACTTGTTGAACTTGACTCTGTGGAATTGGTAGTAGTTGATGAATATTTCCGTTTTCTACTTCTACTAACTTTTCGATCTGTATTAATAATCATTCTTGGTCTAACAATATTATCTTTCTTCTTTGTAATTGTTTTATCTTTATCTTTATCTTTTAATCTTAACTTAGGAACAATTAATTTTCTTTCTTTTAATTTCAATTGATTATTATGTTTAGTTAACGATTCTTCAGTTAATTTAACAATACTATGTTCATCATCTGTAATTTCTTCTTCATTAATCATAGTTAAATCTTCATCTTTTAATTCTTTATTATTAAATTCTTCTAATCTAATAACTGATTCATGTTCTTTAGTTTTTCTATTATCAATATTATTTGAACTATCCATATTTGACTAGCTTGATAGTAAGAAAAAGAATATCATTCTAATTGATTCATATTAATATAACTCATATTCGAAATGAATACAGTGTACTATAATATGATGTATCATATAATTGATTTAAATCATTAAAAAAAATTTATCGAAAATGGAAAAACGTAAACATGATCAATCATCGATTTTTTTTTTACTATATAGATCAAAGCAAAGCAACAATTAAAGCATGCAAAACCTCCAACTTCTTCTTCTTTTTAACAGTTAAACATAATAATGGATTATTATACTAGACTATTAGAACTATACAAAACATATCAAAGTGGAGACAATTTTAAACAATCTTGGGAAGAATATAAAAATGATCTTATGAATGACGATGAAAACGACGACGATTCAAATATAATTAAATTAATAAGTAAAATATTTATTAAATTGATTATATTAATCATAATGATAATTGAATTAATTTTTAAATTAAATTTAATTAATGATTTATTTAATTTATTTATTATATTTATTTTTTTATTAAAATTAATTATAATTAATTTTTTAAATTTTATTAATTGGTTATTAAAAATTGATAATAATAATAATAATACTATTAATGATAATAATAAAACAAAAGAACAAGAAAAAGATGTTAATACAACTAATGAAATTCAAACTGATAATGAAATAATTGAAGATGATAATAATGAATCTATAGAATATGAAACTGAGAATTCAAATGATGATATTAATAGCTCTATTGAATCAAACAAATCCAAAGAGTCAGATAAAGAAACAATTAATTATCATTATGATTATAAAGATTTCACAGAAACGAATGATTTTAATGATTATTATGATATAATATCTCCTACAGCAAAGAATACCCGAAAAAATAAAATTAAATATAGAAAGAATAAAATAACCAGTGATTATAAAGATGATTTTACAGAAACTAATGATTTTAAAATTTTATTATCAAAAAATACAATTAATTTAAATAATCAAAAAAAATTTGATGATGATTCATTAATTAAAAATTTTTCAAAATTATTTGAAAAAAAATCAAAATCAAGGGATAGAGATCATCATCATAAAAGAAATAAAAGTACTATTAGTACTAATACATTTGATGATTTTGATAATTTTGATTAATTAATTTAAATAATTTAATTAAAAAAAAAAAAAATTTGAAAATAGAATTGAGCCACTAAGCCAAGAACCTTTGAATTTGATTTTCAAAAATTTAATTAAAATTAAATTAATTATAGCAGGTATAGCATAGCATACAGTAAATAATGAATGATACAGATATTTTTCATATTTTTCTGTATCAATTCCATAACTTTTTCTTCATTTTAACTCAAATATTAATACACTCAAATATGTTTTTGCTATTGGTACCAATTATCAAGTTCAATCAAATTTCCTTATCTTCAAAATGAATATATTTGTATTCCTCCTTCTTTGGTTTCTCACATTCGTTTCTTTAATCTTTTTAAGCATGGTTAAAGTTAATGTTAATGGAAATGAAGTACCATTACTTAATGAATTTTGGTTTCATATTTTAGCTGATGTGTTTATGAGAGGTATATTAATTATTTTTCTAATTTTTCTAATTATAAAAATCATTCAATTAATAATAGTTTTAAAAAAAAATTTAATGTTTATTTTTGGAAAATCAATTTTAAATCAACAATTAAATGAAATTCAATCTAAAAAAAAAAAAATTATTGATTTAAAATTTAGAGAAATATTATTTAGTAGTTTTAATGTTTGTCCTATTAAATTAAGTAAATTCAATGAATTAGATCAATTAATTGATGGTTTTGATGATTTAGAAAAAAATATACCTGTTACAAGTAGATATATTGAAGTTTTACCTGGTGAAAAATGTTAAATTTGATATTCATGATGGTTCAATGTCTGTTGAGATGATTGAGATTTAGTTTATTATTACCCATTTTAGTATTTTACTTACACTTGGTTTATTTATACATATATTACCTTTTTTTTTAATTTAAAATAATAATATTTGGAAATAACATATGTGTACGTACCTGTTTACTATGGTAGCAGAATCATTTTTAGTAACACGCGCTAATAGCAGGTATAGAACAAGAACAAGAAGAAAGAACAGACTATTATTATTGAACTATATAAACTTCTTGTTTTCATAACTCTTTCATTATCACTTACTCTGCTACTGGTGCTAATCATTAAGTTCAATTATTGTCTTCAAAATGAATATGTTTGTATTTGTCATTATTTGGGTTATCATAAAATTACTTATATCGCTTCTACATGTCACTTATATAAATGGACATAAAGAAGCTGTACTCATTGGATTTTGGTTTAATCTTGCACTTGCTTTCTCATGGTCTGTATTGGCTATCTTTGGAATCATTCAACTAATAAAAATTATACAGATGATAATAATTTCAAAAAAAATAGATGTTTTAAACAAAAATATTCCAAATGTAAATCAAATTCAATTAAATAAATTAGAAATTATAAATAGAAATCATGTTGAATTATTATTTGATACCTTTAAAGTTGGTCCTATTAAATCAAGTAAATTAAATCATTTAAAACAATTGATTGATGAATATAATAATTTAGAAAAAATTATTCAAGCTATACCTAGACTAAATCAAATTACACAAATTACACCTAGACATATGCAACAACTTACACAAATTACACCTAATCGAATTATGATTGGGAATACTCATATAACTCCTGGAGAACCTGTTAATGTTGTTATTCAAGCTAATTCGTTGACTGTTGTTAATTATTATGGTTGATATTGAGATATATAGGTTATGGTTATCATTAGCATTTTAGTATCATACCCATACTTGTTTTAATTGTATATCTATTAAATTTGTAAGTTTATAAGTTTCCTTTTTTTAAAGTATAGCAAATAATAAAAGAAATATAATAATAAGCACACAAAGTTATTGAAATGGAGACCTGGCTGCTTGTGGTAGAAGATTCATTTTTAGGTTGAAGTTGCAACATAATTACTCTTAACTAAAAAGTTGAATTGGTTTTATATTCTCTCAATTCCACTTCTTCTACTCTTATGTAACAAGAGCTGTGGTTTGTTCATCCAATCAGCATTAGAGAATTGAGCCGCTACGCCATGAACCTCAGGATTTGATTTAATTTTGCAATAGCAATTGCGCATGCAAACGTACTGTAACAGTACATTTTATTTTGATAAAACAGAATATTTATCTGTTAGTCGAAAAAACTATATAAACAGTATGAATGCCTTTATTTCTATAACTCTTCTCTTATCATTCTTTTTTTTAGACTACTGGTGCTGATTATCAGATTTAATCAAAATTTATACAAAGAACAATCAACTAATATCAATATTGGATTAAAATGCAATTCTTAATAATTTTCCTTTGTTTGGTTATCTTAATTTTGCTATAAATGAAAATGAAACAACAATACTTGATGGAATCTGGTTAGGGTTTTCACGATTATTTATCTTGATTTTAAAGTTGGTCCATTTAAAAAAAGTATAGCTGTACATTAATTTACTTAGTTTATTATAAGTGTTCTTTTTTTAATTTAAAGTAATAACATTAGGAAATAACGTATATATGAGAGATAAAAGTAATAATAAGCAAAGTTATTGAAATGGCGACTTGGTAGCATAATCATTTTTACTCTTAAGCTTAACAGCTCAACGACGAGTCATTCAGTAAAACGTTGAATTATCTTTATTTTTTCATCAAGTTTCACTTACTTCTTTCACTTCAATATCCATATACTTTGCAAGAGCTATATGTAGTTCTTGATGTTCATCTGCAATTAGGTGAATTGAGCCGCTACATAGAACAAAGAACAGGATATTTTTCTGTACATATGTCTATACCAGTCCATGGTCCTAGTCCAATTCTCACAACTCTTCCATTCTCACTCTTTCTTTTGCTATTGGTGCCAATTAAAATATTAATATCATTACTGGTGTATAACTTGTCTTTAAAATGAATCAATTCGAATTCTTCATCCTTTATGTTATCATAAGATTATTTTTAGCTGCTTTACATTGCACTTATATTAATGGAAATGAAGAACCAATACTTTCTAAATTTTGGTTTGATATCACATTATATTTTCAGGACTCTGCACTGACTCTTTTTATAATTATTCAAGCCATAAAAGGTTTTCAAATATTAGTACTTAGAAGAAAAATTCATGTTTTAGAAAATTCTATTTCAAATCCAAATCAAATTCAATCTATGAAATTAGAAAATATAAATACAAAATTTGCTGAATTGGCGGATGATGGTCTTAAAGTTGGTCCTTTTGAAATAAATAAAATAAATGATTTAGAACAATTGATTAAAGATTTTAATGATTTAGAAAACAATATTCAAGTTACACCTACACCTAATCAAATTGTGATTGGAAATGTCATAGGAAGTGGTAACATTATTATTATAACTAATTAATTGAATGTTATTGTTAATTAGAGATATATGGTATTCAAGATGATTGAGATATTTAGTTTATGTTTACCCTTTGCTTATCATTTTAGTATCATTTTAGTATTATAACCACACTTGTTTTAGCTGTACATTTATTAAGTTTATAACTATTCTTTTTTTAATTTAAAGTAGTATATAACATATGGAAATAACATATATATGAGAGAAAGTAATAATAAGTATAGAAAGTTATTGAAATGGTGACCTGGTAGCAGAATCAGTTAGATTATTCTTATGTTCTCTCTTTTGTCAGTTCAATGTTTAGTAAAATGTTGAGTTTCACCTACTTCTTTACTTTACATACTTGAATTTGGGTCTCGTACAACTTTTACAAGAGCTATAGTTTGTTCATTTGCATTGTCCAATCAACATTAGAGAATCGAGCCGTTACGCCATGAACCTCAGGATTTGATTTAAATTGTATACGTACAGTACATTTTATTTTAATAAAACAGAATATTTTCTGCTAATTGAATGAAACTTTATAAACTGTATGAATGCTTTTACTTTTATAACTCTTCCATATGAGTCTTTTCTTTGCTACTGGTGCTGATTATCAAGTTTAATCAAAATTTATAGATATACAAAGGCTTATCATGCACCTGTTAGTATTCCTCTTTATTTATTTGATCATAGCTGTTCCGGTAGAGGTATTGCACACTATTCATTATAATGGGAATGAAAAACCAATATTTGATGGAGTTTTGTTTGGTTTTTTAGAATTGATTTTGTTCATTGTAATCATTCTTTTTACAATCACTCAAATTATAAAGCTTATAAGAATATTAATACTTTCAAGAAAAATACATGTTTTAAAAAAATCTATTCCAAATCCAACGCGAATTCAATCCAAGAAATTAAAAGATATAGATGATCATTTTATTGAATTGTTAATTGATGCTAAAAAAGCAAGTTCTCTTAATATAGATAAAATTGATCAATTAAAACAACTGATTAAAGATTTTAATGATTTAGAAAAAAATAGGGTGAATGTTGAAAATATTGAAATTATAACTAGACCAGCACCAGCTCTTGTTATTAACTCTAATTCATTGACTGTCAATATCAAAAGATGAAGAAGATGAATACCCTCTACTTATCATTTTGTTTCAGTTGTATAGTTATTTAGTTTATAAGTATTTTTCTTTTTATTTAAAGTAATAAGAGGGATCAGAATTTCAAATCGAATTGATTAGCTAATGCTGTACGTTGAATATAAATATCTATTAAGTGTAATCTAGTAAAAAGAGAGAAAAAAAAGTAAGAGAAAGATATAAGCCAATTAAATGAGAGATTAAATAATTAAATAATTAACAAGAGAATAAATTAAAAAACAAAATAAAAAAATAGAGAGCAAAAGAATAAATAATTATGGAAAAAGGAGAGGAAACAAACATATAATCACCAAGTTTCTTGAATATATCTAAAATTATTTTCCATTTCTAATAAATACTTTTTAGAATCTTCATCATTCAAATTATCATTACAATCAGTTAATATAGTTTCAATTGTAATTCTAACTTGAATTGGCATCTTACCAGAAGATCCACAAAGATAAATAATACAATTTTGATTTATAATTAAATCATTAATTAAATTTTTATTTAAATATAATGTATCTTGAACATATTTACCACAATTTTCTATTGATTGTCTTGAAAATGATGGATATAATTTTAATATTTTTGGATTTTCAATTGAAATTTGATTAAAATAATCACCATATAAATATGATTTATTATTATCTCTATTACCATTAAATAAATATAATTCTCTATTAATTTTATTTTGAATTATATAATCAATTAATGATTTAATTGGTGCTATACCTGTACCTGTACCAATTAATATTATTGGTTTTGAATCATTTAATTGAATTTTTAGATTAGATTTAATTATTTTAATTAATAATTTATCATTTAATTGTAAATTTTTAATAAATTTTGTACATAAACCTTTTCTAATTTTTCTAATTATTGTTTGATATTCAACTATAGCTATAGTTAATTCTAATTCATTTTGTGAATAATTACTAATTGAAAATAATCTTGGTTTAATAATTGGAAATATATCAAATATATATTCAATTGGTATTTTTAATGAAAAAAATTCTTGAATAACTTCTAAAATTGATCTTCTTGGTCTATTACAATAATCATATAAAGATTGAGTTTCTTCAATTTTTGAAAATTCTTTTAATTTATCAGATTCTCTTAAATCAGTTGCAAAATGCCATATAATCATAAAAAAAGATCTTTTTGGTATTGAAGTAATATCTAAATGATGAGTTAATAAAGATCTTAAAGTTAATTTTTTAATTAATCCACCATTTTCTATATTTGGTAATAAATCTGGATTTATTATTTCTAATGGATAATCAGCTATATCAGACCAATTTTGACATTTAATTAATAAATTAACATCTTTTGGATCATTATATGGATAAATTGATATACAATCACCAGGTTTATAATTTAATAAAGCATTGTTAGAATCTTTTAAAGTTAATTTTCTAACATCTTGAAAATGATCATTTGATGTAATTCTTTTATTTTCAATAATTTCAACTAAATTTATATTTTTTAAATTTAATTTATTAATTGATAAATCTTTTAAATTTATTTCAGTATTAATCTTAAATTTATTTTTATTAATTGAAATTTTAATTGAAGGTAATAATAATTGATTTTCAGAAATTTCAGGTAATTCAATTGATAATGGATATAAATTTTTTAAATTTTTAATTAATTCATTTTCCCATGCAATATAAAAAGATTCAGAACCATTTGAAGATTGTTCATCAGATTCACCTCTAGTTGAGAATTCTATTGCACCTAGTTGTAATAATCTAGCATGAATTTTTTTAATTGCAAAATTAAATTTTGGATATGAAGAATCACCTAAACCAAAAGTTGTAAATTTTAAATGATTTAATAAATCATTTGGTAATTTCTTTTTTAACATAAATTTCCAAAATTTAATTGAATTTCTTGGTAATTCACCTTGACCAGTTGTTGAACAAATTATTATTAAATTTTTAATAACTAATAATTTTTTTAAATCTAAATCATCCAAAGCTAGAACATGAGTTTGAAATCTAAAATATTTTAATTTGTAAGCTAAAAGATAGGCAAAATCTTGAGAATTCCCAGTCTCAGAGCCATACAAAATCCATATATCTCGTTTACCCATTTAAATATGAACAAAATGATATTAATAATTTAGATAATATATAGAGTAAAGTGTGATAAAACTAGTAAAAAAAGCTGTAAATGAAAATGGAAAAATCCAGTCAAAAGACAAAAAAATCAAAAATTAAAAAATTACGCGCTGCACGTGATCAAAAGTCACGTGTTAGACACTGTCTGAGGCGCCTGATATATTGGATGAAAAGCTACCTTTTCTCTTCATATCTTGGTCATGGTCATCAGAATCAATGTCGATTTCTTGTCTATAGTAGCGGTAAGGGACGTTCTTCAAGTTTGGTTCAGAGGTTCTTCTTCCAGCAGCAGCAGCAGCAGAGTAGTTGGTGTAGCTTGGGGAACTATGAGTTTCAGAAACAGTCATAGTCTTTGGAGTAGTGTATTGAGCACCAGTATTCATACCAGCAATAGAGGTGGAAGCATGAGTTTTTGAGGAGTGGTATAGCCAACGATCTAAGAAAGACATTATAGTATAGTTAATTTGAATTGTATTGGTAGACCAAGAACAGAGCTTGGAACATGGAAAAAACAGGGAAATACTCCCCCTTTTATAGCAATCTCATTGGCTTACTTTCTGTGCTTACTCATCTGATGATCCAGGCTATCTTATTGTAATTAATTGTCATCACGGAGTCGGAGTTCTAAGAATGTAGTGACAGCATCGTCACTATTAGTCAGTTTCTTTTGATCTGCTCCGCTTGCTATTTACTCGGTGCAATTAATTAGTCCGAACTTCATTAACGTTTTTTATATACAGGCAAAAACTATCTATATCTTATCTATGAACTACTTCTTCCAGAATTTCCAACTTGATGATTCTTGTTTGCTGTGTTCTATCTGTTTGGTCTCTTCTAATTGTTTCAACTTTTCTTCTTTCAACTTCTGTGTTTCTATCTTTTTTTGAATGAATAAATCTCTTTCAGCATCAACAAATTTTTGATCTTGTCTTGATCTAACACACTCTCTCATTGCTTTACCTTCTTTTCTACATTTAAACCAAACTCCAACTCCTGATAATTGTTCACATTTATGGAATGCATCAACATGTTCACCACAATATTTCCAAGTATTGTTTCTCCAATTTTCAAACACTTCTTTTTCTTCTTTTGGTGTCAACATCCAGACCGGTAGTCCTTCTATTCTTTTTCTATCTATTGCAGCCACGTCTGTACTACTCATTGCTTGCTTGTTTGATGTATTGCGATTATAGGAATAAATAAAGCAGTTAATAGTTGTAGTTGTAGAAAAAGAATCAAATCAGACGAAATGTCAATTTGGGAGCGCGCACGACTTTTTGAGCTGTTTCGCTTGTTTACACTGAATTTAAAACAATGTTTCTACAGTTCCTAGTTTTCTTTCTTTTATTGCAATTCTAGAATCAATAATGGAACATCTAAATTCAGTTATAATAAGTACTAAATCTGGGTTTGATTTAAAAAATGATTTAGATTTGATAGATGGAATAAGTGAGAAATTAAATTCATTAGATTTATTAAGATTAAATGATTTAGAGAAACATGAAAATAAAAATAATGGTATGTTTGAATCACACTTGCTTTTTTCTTTTCTTTTTATGATTCAATTTTACTAACCTTATTTTAATTACTCAATTTAGAAATTAATAAAAAAATTGAATCAATTGAATCAATTATAAATGAATTAAAATCATCAGGTAAATTACAAAATTTAATTAAAGATTCAGTTAAATTAGAAAATGATTTATTTAAAATTGCAAGTAATTTATCAAATTTAAATTTAGATTTAAATACTTTAAAATTAACTTATAATCAAGATTTAAAAAAATTAGATGAATTAGAAATTCAATTACATAATTTAAATACAACATCAACATCAACAATAACTGATGATTCTGATTCAACTGCTAAAACTTTAAAATTAAAATTATATGAAAGTTTAGGATTAAAATTAGATTTTAATAAAAAACAAATTTTTATTTTAAATAAATTAAATAATAATTCAAATGTTTTAAATATTGATGATAATTATTCGGAATATTTTATTTCAAATTATATTTGGGATAATTTATAATTATTATTTATTATTTTTCTGTATTTTATTTTAAATTATGTATTTTTAAATTGAACTATAACTTTATTAAAATTAAAATTAATTAAACTAATAATATATTAATATATGTACAAGTATTTATTATAAATATAAGTAAACCTTAATTCAAACTAATAATTTTCAGGATTATGTCTTAATGATAATTTAGTCCAATGAGGAACAAAATGAACACCTTTTCTATAACCTCTTGCATGTTTATTAAAAACTGTATATTTATCTCTTGGTAACATTTCAGATTCTTTTGGAAAATTAAACATTAAATCTTCAACTTTTTTACAATTTTGATTATTTAATTTTAATCCATTATATAAATTTTCAATGTTTGAATCAACTTGTTGCATTCTTTTTCTTTGTCTATATTTTTGTGTTGGGGATAATCTCCATGGCCTTTTCCAAAGTAAACCACCGAGATTCGTAAGTGTTGGTCTGAATGCTCCTGACATTATGATATTTAGATGTGTTTTGTGTGTGTTTTTGTTTAATTTAAAAGAGCAATACGTAGTAGTTTTTGTGAGTTCAATTGTTGAAGAAATCGAAAAAAGTTGAACTGGAAACACATCTCTGCACTGGCTGTTTACTCCGGACGAGCGTGAAATTCGGACAGCTGCTGCTGAAATTTGAAATTACTGTTCATGAAAAATTTTCTCTCTTGGGTTCTTCCTATCATCTACTACCTTCGTCACCTTCATTTAGACAATCAATTGATAGATTGCCTGTTGGCTGTCTCAATTGCTACTAGCAAGTGATTTTTTACCTGTTTTTACAAATACCCAAGAACTGAATTGAATTGATTGTTGAATTATCAAGATAAACTCATGAAAACATTTTATTAAGGATTTTTGCATAATGGCCAAATGCAATTAGTTGTATTAGCAATAGTATTTGCAGCTCTATGTTCAGTGTAACCAAGTTGGCAGTAATATGATGGTTTAATTTCATACTTTTTTAACTTCATTTAATATCACCTTTCTTAGTGTTTTTATTTGGAATCACAATGTACCACCTCCTTCAATTGGATGTTTCAAAAAACTAGGCCCAATCAATGGATCATACACCAATTCTTGATATTTAGGAGATGATAAAAAATCATTATGAGCTGGTTGAATGTGCTTGTGATAAAGGTTTATAATCACGAGCAAGAAAAGGACCGTTATTACTTATTCTCACGTCACAAAAACTCCCAACTCCATTATAATTTGGAAAAGTACAGGATCTATTATTTATGAACCTCCAAGTCTTCTGGATTGTTAGCAATTGCAGTTAACCATGAAACAGTTTTTGAGTGACCCAAATTTTTAGAAACAACTGGCTTCAACTCATCAATATGAAGATACAACTTTTCAACTTGATTAGCAGAATCAGCTTCACCAACACTATCATCATTTTTCATCAGCTTCTGAATTTTAATAAGTAAACCCTGCTTTTCAAGCTTCATAGATAAATCTGCAACTTCTTGTGGATTAGCTTTCATTCTCTTTGGAGTAACCTGAGTACCATCAATATGCAAGTACAAGTTTTCAACTTCATTAGAGATTTATTACCAGAACGATTGCATATTCTTTTAATTTTCCTTTAAAATAATTGAGTGATTTCTCATTTTGATCTGCTTTTTTGGCTTCTGAAATATAATGTTTACATAGTGATTCAGTTCTTGCATATAAAGCACGTACCATAAAATACATTGAACCATGTACTGCACCAACCTCATGAAAATTAATTATAATAAAATTTTCTTCTGCTTCTCAATTTCAGTTTGAACTGTAGGACCAAATAAATCTAAAATTTCTTTTGAAATGAATTACACATTACTCTCATACACCAGTTGAAACTGCCAATAAAATTAAATGAAATATTTTCAACACTAAATCCTCCTTTGTTATAAGTATCGGTACAATATGATTCAATTTCAGCACCATCAATCAATGTATCTTTTAATATCAATTGGATCTGACTCTTGAATTAGATAAAAAATTCTTGGAAAAGACTTCAGCTCCTCTTGTAATAGAATCTCTAAATTGTTGTCTCAAGTTTCCCAATATTTTCTTTTTCAAGTTGATTTAAAAACCACAAACTAACTTGTTCGAAGTTGAATTTAATGCCATGATTTCACCATTTTTAAGAACTAGTTGAAATACTTCAATTTGAAAGACTAATGATAAACATTTACCTTCTGGTTCTAATTAATTTATCATCATTTTCAAAGTTTTGTTAACTGGTGATTTTAGCCAATTTCTACCCTTTACCAATATATAATGAGTATCATCTCTCTGTTTTAAATTCAAATTATTTAACCAACAAGAATTGAAGGTAGCACGTTGTTCACAAACAGAAAATGTTAATTAACCTAACCTAAGCCACATCGAATTTATCTTACTCTGTGATCTTCAAGGAGTTGAATAACCATCATAATTTATTTGAAACACAGAGTGAAATATTCGATTTTGTTAATTCAATATTCTCAATGATTGTTGAAATTCCATTTTCTTTTACAGTTTTTTGGCCTATTAGTTGATTATTGCAGTTATTCTTTAAGTTGGAATTTATAGACCACTATCATTGTACCATCAATTATATTACTACAATGTTTAACGACAGATTGTATATCTTCTTTTTTTAATTTTAAAATTTCATTAAATCTATGTTTTATTGGTGTTTCAGAGGCTATTTGCATTTTTAAACATTGGTTTAAAAAACCCTCTGATATATTTTGATTTCCTTTGAATTCGAAAACTAGTTGACAAATTGATATACAATTCTTAAGTTGAGTAATTAAAGGTGTTATATCTTGTTCTTCTTCTCTCTCTTTAAAATATAACCAACCTGCTTTTGTGATCTTTTCATTGTTACTGAAGCAGCATGCAAAGCAACTGTATAATTGGAACAACTCTAATAAATCATTGTTTGATGGAAATAAGTATACCAACAAAGGGAACAACTCTAATAAATCATTGTTTGATGGAAATAAGTATACCAACAAATTATTAAAACATCAATAATTAAGATAATACATCGTTTGTAGATTCAAATGGTTCCAAAGCTTAAGAAAAGGTACATCAATAACCCACTTGCGTTTTACTATGAGAGCGTACTACTAGAAAGGATTTCTTAGTATGATGGCCCCACTAATCTTAAGAAACACCAATGAGCACAATCATATATCATTAAAACATCAATAATTAAGATAATACATCGTTTGTAGATTCAAATGGTTCCAAAGCTTAAGAAAAGGTACATCAATAACCCACTTCTGTTTTACTATGAGAGCGTACTACTATAAAGGATTTCTTAGTTTGATGACCACGACAATGATGGCATTATATATTTTGTAAACTAAATGAATTGATAATTAATTTTTTGTAATTTAGAAGTTTGTAAACTTTTCAAATGGTTTTCACTTTTTCTCGGAATTTAATTCCATTATTTCTATATCAGGTAAGTACACGTGATTTACAGGGATATCGGAAAAGAAGTTTTACCATTAAAACTAAACTGAGAAAACTTCCTAGCTGTTAAATTTGCTTTCACTGATTCATTATAATGATGCTTTGATTATCAATCTTATGATTCGAACATCTTTTATCAAACAGATACGTACTGATACTGTAGTTGTGTTAAAAGTGCCAGTTACAATTACACACCTCTGCACCATATATTGGGTTAAGTAAATTGATACGAATACGGTATACCAGTACTATACCTATTGAGCTAGAAATACAGTCTGCTCAATTGAAACTAGAAAATCAAATGGATAACACAATTCCAACTCTTTTGGATATTCAAAATTGTATTTATTTGGTCATATGAAGTACAATGTTTATTATAACCAGTTACACTTTCGATGTTTTAATTAGAGTATGATTATTTGTTTTTATTTAATCAGATTATTTGAAATTGAATAACTTTGAATGTACAGTGTATTGATCGATAATGATTATGATATGATAATTTGGCAATGTGACACAGATATAGTCGTTAAAATGAATTATTTGATATTTGATGATGAACTCGAACTTCTTGAAAGCCACAATTAGAGTGACACCGTTTCTGTGGCAGCTATAGCTAACTGATATGATCATATTATAAAAACTAGGTTATACCCAACAATTCAAAATATTAATCTGAATGGCTTCCAAGTTCCAACAACTTCAAGAATCAAAGAAGGTAAAGATCAATAATGACTACTAAAGAAGAAATTGATAAGAAGTACAACTTACGTCCATTTAAAGATGCCCCACCAACCAATTTAAAGATCACAAATACCGTCGAACTAGAAAGTATCGATTTATCAAAATTTAAAGAAGGTCCAGAAGGTTTACAATCAAGAATAGAACTAGCAAAGCAATTAGAATCATCATTAACTCATTATGGATTTTTTAAATTAATTGGACATGGTCTATCAGAAGATACATTTAATTTATTAAAATCAATTGCACAATCATCATTTGAATTACCTGAAAATGAGAAATTAAAATATTTAGCTGGTTCATATCCAATTGAACAAGAAAAACATCGTAATTTAGGTATTGTTCGTGGATCAGGTTTTAAACCAAAAGGTTATTGGACTTATATTGATGATGTTAAAGATAATGTTGAATTATTAAATTTTAGAAATTGGTTACATGATGACATCTTTTATAATGCTGAATATCCTGAATTTGTTAAATTTCATTTAGAAGATATTTCAAATTATTTTAAATATTTACATTATCAAGTTCTAACTAAAGTTTTAAGATTATTTGATATTATATTAGAATTTGATGAAGGTACTTTATATGATAGATATTTTGCAGTTCATGATAATAATTTAGTTACATCTGGTAATGGTACAGCTAGATTATTAATGTATCATGAAACAACACCAGAATATAATTTAAAAACAAGTAATACTTGGATGAGAGGTCATTCTGATAATTCAGCTTTAACATTCATTGCATCTCAACCTATTTTATCATTACAAATTCAAGATTATGAAACTAAAGAATGGAATTATGTTACACATACACCAAATGCATTAATTGTTAATGTTGGTGATGGATTTAAATTTTTATCAGGTGGTTATTTTAAATCATCAATTCATAGAGTTTCAACTGCTCCTAAAGATCAACAAAATTATAAAAGGTGTACAATTATTTATTTTTGTAATTTAAGATTAGATGCTTTTATGGATCCTGAATCATTAAATTCACCAAAATTAAATAAATTAGGTATTAAATCACCTGAAAGTTTTGAAAAAGTTACATTTGGTCAATGGGATGATGCTAAAGGTTCATTTTTTAATAATAGCTCTACTAGAAAGAAACCATTGACTTTATTTGGTAGAGAATCAATTGCTTCATTTATTGATAAGCCTCAAACACAAAAAGTTAACTAGGTTATACTGTATTGATAAAGAATTTTTATTAAGGTTATTATGTATTGGATTGGGTTTTGATTTTTTTTTATAATTTACAACATTATTCATCGACTTGGTATATTTTAATTAATTATATTAAAGGAATACTGTACAGTATAATGATAATAGTATTAATGAATGCAATTTACCATTAGAATCATCAGATTTGAGCTGTACGACAGACAAAATGTTGTGGGAAATTACCTCATTCAGTAGCTGAAACCGCTCGAACATGAAAGACTTTCCTATTTAAGCGGTGTTTTGGGGCACGAAATAGAGGATTACGTAATGTCCGCCTGACTTTTACGTGTTTTCTTGCACTTTAATTGGTCAATCGCTACAACATTTGCGCTGTCGCAAAAAGTTGAAAATCGACCATTTGTGAAACTTTTCAAATGGTTTTCACTTTTGTTCGGAATTTGAATCCATTATTTCCATATTGGGCAAGTGCACGTGATTGCGACCTAGTTTCGGAAACATATTCTTCTCTGCACCAAGCTCAAAGCTGTATATTTTTGGTTTAATCAAATCAACTGAAGAAATCATCAATTGAGCCTGAAATTGAATTGATCTAGAAAGAAACATGTTCAATTGATACTATATACTCAGATGGAACACCCAATTGCAATTACTCCAGTTCTTCAAAATTATATTGATTTAGTTAAGCCATTACCATATGAAGTACAATGTTCAATAATTAGTTATTCAATGCATACTTTTGATGTTTTAAAGAATTCTGATTTGTTCTTAGATTATTTGAAATTGAACCATAATTTTAAATTAACTGTGGATATTGTTGATGACGCTAATACAAATTTAATAGTTGATTCAGTGTATAGTACTTTAACTCCAGATGATGAAATTGAATCATTTCCTCTTGATTATTATTTGAATTTATTCAATTACATCAAAATTGACAATTTGATAGTTACTTATAGATTCATGTACTGCTCATATAGCAATTTATTAATATCTTTAAGTAAAAATATTACAATTGATTATTATGCTCCTGAAAGAATTAATACAAAACGTGTCAAAATACCTTTGGAGAAAGTTAGAACAATGAATTCTTGTATACCCAGTTTATCTTATTTTGCTTCAGATGTAACCATGGCCAAATTAATAAATTTAAGGACAATCAATCTAGACGTTGGAAATTTGGAATTATTGTTCGATTACATTGAGGACATTAGAATTATAGGAAGTAAGATGAAGTCCCTTGATGAGTTGATATTAATTATTCGACCTAACTATTTCTATCCAAAAGAGTTGGTCAAGCTTTTGAAATTATCAAATAAGGTTCTCATTTCTTTATTAAATTTTGAACCTGATTCAGATACAGTTGATTTCACATCATTTAAATGTAATTTAATTACTGAAACAATGAGTGTTGATTCATCTGAAGATTGTTTGAATTATTTACCTTGCTTTAAAAAAATAGAAGAACTATATTTATATGAAACTAACAATACACTTGAAAATTTAACATTTGAAGCTAATAATATAAATTCATTCAGTTTAATTAGCTCATCAAATGTTATCAATTGTGATTTTCAAAATTTGAAACATCTGAAAGAAGTTACACTTGATTGTGATACAATTGATTCAAGATCTTTGAATTCATTGCCTAACTCAATTAATGAATTATATTTAGAAATAAAAACACCCATAGTAAATCCAAGTGATCGTGATGATCTTTACAAATTACCCTGTGGAATAAGAGAATTGTCAATTCAAGGGATTACATCCTTTACTAGGATGGATTTAAGAAAGTGCTTAAAATTAAGATCTATATTACTATATGGTGGGCCAGATGAATCTTGTTTATTAACCAACGAATATGATAATGTATGGAACCTATTATCATTTGATTCACTAGAAGAGATATTTATAACTATATCACCGATTACACCAGTAACATCTGGAAAGGTAATGGGAATCAATCTTAGACCAGAAATACCATTAACGTTAAATTTATGTTCATGCCATGAATTGCTTGTTATAATTCATGATAAGAATGATATTATTGATAATGAAGTTATTAAGAAATTGGGTTTGCCATATTGTATAATTGAAGGGATAACTGAGAATATCATTTTCAAAACTGAGTTTAATAATATCAAGATACTTTATATTGATTAT
Organism: Ambrosiozyma kamigamensis; assembly: GCA_030572235.1. Lineage (NCBI taxonomy): Eukaryota > Fungi > Ascomycota > Pichiomycetes > Pichiales > Pichiaceae > Ambrosiozyma > Ambrosiozyma kamigamensis. The sequence goes on along the minus strand of JAJLZM010000213.1, from coordinate 68,258 downwards.
AAACATAATAAGTTGGCTAAAACATTAAATAATAGAGGTTCATCTTTTATTAACATTACTGAGAGATATGACTTATCAGATAAATATAGAGTTCTAACTTCTAAGTTCTAGCTTCTTATTAGTCGATGATGGTCATTTATTTGACAGATTTATGAGAAAGTATTGATACTGGGAATTATTTAAGTATCATTTTAATTAGATATTATATTTTGGCATATTTACTTTATAGATTGGATTACTACAGGATAATTTTGGTCATAATATTAAATCTTTACTGCAAATAAGCACTAATAGAGGCAAACATAGTACTATTATACAGTAATTTAAAATATCTGTAAAATCGACATTTTTTTCAGTTTTTGTTTTAATCCGTTAAAAAGCGATAAATGAAGACTCCAAGAGAGCACTGCTCAAGCCTATAATCTTCTCCAGTACAACTCAACCCTCCAGAATAATATGCCCTGGAGAAGAGGTTGATTCACTGAAACAAAGCAATGAACAACTATGTCGAGATCTCATCACAAGTTCCTTTTGAAATACAGCAATTAATAATAGCTTTTAGTTTGAAAGAAATTGATTTAGATTTGGAAGAGAAATTAAATTATTTTGAAGATTTTTTCAAATTTATAAAACCAATTGGGAAAATAAATCTGTTAGATACCTTTAATGATTTTGTTATAATCAAATCAGTTTGTTTAGGTTATGCTCAAGTTAAATTACCAATAATTGAAAAAGTGTTATTTAAATACATTGAACTATTAACTTTATCAAATTTTGAAATTACAAATGATTTAAATGATATTACTTTAAAATTAGCAAGTTCATCAAATCAATTAACATTAGCAAGTTTGAATTTTGAAACAGTTAAATTACCATCTAATTTATTTAAAAAAATTAGTTGTATCAAAATAAATTTTAGACAATTAAGTAAAGCAATAGGTTTAATACTTGAAAATTATTTAGATTTAAATAATTTAAACAATTTAATTATTTGGATTGATGATGATTTTAATAGTTTTGATGATGTTAATTTATTATCAAATATAATTACAAAAATAACAACAAATTTAACAACAATTGATTTAATTTATACAGGTAAAATATCATTTTTAGAAACTAATGAAATGGTTAAATTATTATCAACTTATAATATTAAATTAATTAAATCTGAAATTTTAACAGCACCATTAGATGAATCATTATCATATTTATATCAAGATTGTAATATTAGTTATTTAGGATTTTTAAATCAATTACCAAGTTATAAATTTATTAAAAATTTAAAAGAAACTAAATTCATTTTTATTAAGTTAATAGATTTAAATAATAGTAATAATAACAATTCAATTATAAATTTAAAATTTGAAAATAATTATTTAAAAACTTTAATGATTAAATGTAATGAAATTAAAAATTGTGATTTTAGTGGATTAATTAAATTGAATTGGTTATCTTTAGAATGCTATAAAATTGATGAATTTAGTTTAAATTCAGTTTCTTATCGTTTGAGAGATACATGCTTGAATTTGATTCCTTGAATTTTTCTTTAATCTTTTGTATAACTGTTTTTTTTTATAGATTTGTTATAGTACTTTGTGATAATTCCTGTATTACTTTTCTTAAATAGAATATACTTTACGTTTTTAATAATAATAATAATAATAGTAATAATAATAATGTAATCCATAACATTTAATTTACAATGTATTAGCATCCTTAGATGTAATACAAACAATTAAAAAAATATAACGATATAATAAAGCAAATTAATAAAAATGAAAGAGTAATAGGCTACACTTTAAAATATAGAATTCCAATAAAATGATAAGAAGTAAACGGAACAAAAAATTGTTCAAGTTTTAAAAGGTTGAAGCAAAGATCAAATAAAAACGAAAAAGAAAGCGTAGAGAACGTGAACAAATGATAGAGATGGATGAACAGCAAAAGGTATAAGGTAAAAAAAAGAGAACAGAAAACGTACTTGTAATATTTCAAAACACCATTCTTTTGAAGCAATGAGAATACAAAAATAAAGATTTATATTGTTTTTTTTTTTGTTTTGATTTTTGAGATATAAAGTTTTTTAGCAATGACAAAAACAAATAGATGAAATTAAAATCAGCTTAGATATAAACCATAGTATGTTGAACATCTGGATGAATACCTTTACCAAATAATTGTTGTGCAGCCTCTAATTGTGTTTGACCTCTTGATGGTACAGCACCATGAATATAACAAGTACCTCTTTCACATAATAAATCAGCATAGTAAGCAGGTGGAACAACTCTAACAGATTTAGTAGCTCTTGAGAATAAGTTACATAAGTTATAAGTTAAACTTTGAATGTCATCTGGTTTAAACTTATATTCATCATATAAGACGAAATAATGACCTGGAATAGCAGTACCTTGTAAAGCTTGTTGTGATTGTAAATAGAAATCGTAGAACTTAACAGATGTAATACCTTTATCAATAATAGAACCAGGAAGAACATTATCTTGAGCTTGAACAGCAACTTCTTTACCAGCAGCATTCTTAGCGTTCTTTTCAAGAGGGAAGAATCTAGTGGAATGACGTTTAACAATAACCAAGAAAGATAATTTTGGATTATAATTCTTAACATTATACTTTCTAGCAATTTGTTTCAAAGCTTCTTTAACTTTTGGAACTTCTTCTTTCAAAATGATTTCAAATTGACCATAAGAAACACCATCTCTATAGAAAATAACATGTTCTGGGAATTTAGAAACAGATCTATGATAAGCGACAACTCTTTCGAAAACCATTTGAGCCATATCACCAATAACTTCTTCACGACCTTTTTGTAAACGAATAGAACCAGGGAAAGTATTGAAGTAACCATCAATTGAACCAACAACAGAAGCAACAGAAACACCATCTGCAGCACCTGGACCAACTGGATGAGAAACATCGGCACCTAAAATTAAAGCTGGAATACCATTCTTATTAACAATAGCAGAAGATTTATCATCTAAGACATGATTAACACCACCTAATTTAATAGAAGCTTTCATACCCATCAAAGCATACATTTGTAAATCAAATTTACCAAATCTTTGTTTAGTAAATTTATTAATTAAAGTACATTGATTTGGAATACCATATTGAACATCAAGAACTTTTTTAACACCAGCATATAAAGTCTTATCTAAATGTGGCATAATATTTAAAACAAAACCAACCTTGTTCTTATGTGGTTTAATAAAACTAGCATATTCACCAGTCATACGATCTGGGTATGAAAATTCAAAATCTTCAAAAGCAGTAATCTTTAAGTTAATACCATGTCTACCACATTCAGTAACATATTCATCAACGGCATCATTACATGCATCTCTTTCAAATTGTCTTAAACCTCTATTTCTTGGGGCAACAACAACAACTAATAAGTTAACAACACCTTTGACAGCTCTATAGAATTGAACATTAGCTAAATCCCATGAACCCTTCTTCTTTTCAGATTTACCATCAGCTGGTTTTTCAGCATATGAAATAGTCTTATTTTTATAATGAATATCTGGAGCTTTTATAACTCTTGATGGAACAGTAATTAATTTCTTGCTAATTCTTGATTCACCGGAAGCATCGACAATCTTAGTAACACCTTCTTTTTGAGTTAAACCAGCAATAATATTTGGTCTATGAGTAGTGAAAGCCAAAACACCACGAACATCTGTAACTTCACCAGTAAATTCTTGACCTGGAACAACAGTACAAGCTTCCATTGGAACATAATTTGAACCACCTAAATGAACTAATGGTAATTCTTTGTGTTCAATCTTAATATTGTATCTTTGTTCAAAATAATCAGCAACTGAAGTAACTTTACCATCAACTTCAAACTTATAATTATCAGAATTGAATTCTCTGGATATATCAAAAATAGCCTTTGGTTTAGCTTTTGTTAAATATGATCTTGTAATACGTATATTCTTGAAGAAGTTCTTTTCTCTAAGAATGGTATCAGCATCTAAACGATCTAATGGTTCTGAGAAATAGTCAGCAGCTAAATCAGCAATATTCATTGGAGAACCATTTGGCTTGTGTGATTTGATGAAACCAGAAGCAACTGGTCTAATTGAAAGTAAGACATTTTCAAAAGTTGGAACAATTGAGGCATTATAACCAGAAGCAATATATAAACCTTTTTGGAATGATTGACATTTTTCAGGATGATCAACAAAGAAGAATCTATTACGGCCAGTAGTGAAAACATTCTTTGCTTTACCAATTTGATAACCAAGAGAAACATTTAAAGCAACAATATATGGAGATGGATCAACTTTATTTTCATCTTTTAAGGAAACATGTTTTTGTAATTCTTTCATATCTAAGGTATGGATAAATTCAACAGTACAATACACAACATATTGAGCTTGAGCAGCAGTATCTGGAGCTTCTTCTTTACCCTTAGGTTTACCTCTTGGAGCACCACCTTTTAAAATAGAGTTTGGAACAATACCTAAATATTCAGGACGATCAAATTCGAAACGAACCTTCTTTTCTTTTGAATCATCTAAAGAGATTTTTTTAGTTGAGAAAATAGAATCAGAACCATTATGAGATAAAGCGTCTCTAACAGAAGCAAAAGGTTCTTTACCTAAAAGAATTTCTAATAAATCATTTTTGACCTTTCTTTTAGCATCAATTTCAGCAGGGAAAGTAACATGATATTGCCAGAATTTTAAATCTTTAATAGAATAATTAACAGAATTGGTACCAACTTTGGTTTTAGTACCAGCACTACCATAAGCATTTCTTAATTGAATATCTAAGGCACCTTTTTCAGAAACTAATGGTGGCAGTTTTGAAATAGCTGGTAATGAATCAGCATTATGTAAATCTTTATCATAATCAGCACTAAAATGATATTCAGGTTTGATAATTTGGGCTCCACCAGAGAATCCACCACCTCTACCACCACGACCACCTCTTCCTCCACGGCCACCTCTTCCACCTCTATCAGAGAATCCACCACGACCTCCACGGCCACCTCTTCCACCTCTATCAGAGAAACCACCACGACCACCACGGGAACCTCCACGGCCACCTCTATCGGAGCCTCCACGGCCTCTACCTCTGCCTCCTCCTGTTATGATAATGAACTAGTTAGTATAATTGAATGGATTTGTGTTTATGGAATTTCGTAGAAAATATTTTGAAAATCATGAGAGAGAATGTGAGATGGTGGGCAAAAAGGAACTTTTGATAAAACAAACACTTTTCATGATAATTGAGATCAGGAAATTGGATATGATAACAATTGGATGTATATATAATGAATGAAATGATTATTGAAACAGAGTGAAGCTGTGTGTGTGTGTAAAAAGTTGATTGAAAATTGAAAGGACGCACTCTTCTCATAGAAAATCAAATTGCTTTCAATATAACTAATACTTACTGGATGACATAATTTGAATTAGAATAAAAGAGTTTTAGTTAAGACTAATTGATGTAAAGTAAAGCTAGACCTTGCCTGTTACTATGAACGATAGCAGTATAATCTTGTTTAACTTGGGGGAAAGTAAGAGAAGGAAAAAGAAGGTAAAGGTATCGTGTTTTCAGTTCAGTTTTTATAAATGTTCAGGGAAAATTTGAGATTATTTGCGCGCGCACGACCGGCAAGGGATCGTCGGTGCTGTCGACGAACGGTGGTCGACTGGGTCAGGGGTTTCTTCTCTATCTTCCCTGCGATTTCATTCGATGTATACATGTTTCAGCTGCTACGAGACTGTGTGGTTGTGTCGATTGATTCAGAGTTGTTGTATTTCTGTGGAGATGAAACCTACGCTTGATTGATTCACGATGACTTTGGCAAGTAGTTGGTTTTAAAACTTGTTTCTAGTGGATTTCCCCATTGAGAGAAATATTAATAAGAGGCGGTGTTGTCTGGTGCAGAGATTAGAGGTCACGTGAGGGTCAGTTTCGAGCGTTTTCGTATTCCCAATGCGGAAATTGGCGGTTACTCATTTATTTTTCAGAGTCATAATATTAAAATTCAAGATTTTTTGATTTTTTGATCCTTCAGTTCTACCCCTTTTTCGTAACTCAAACTAACCAACCATGGATGAAAAAGTAGTTCACATTATAGATCTTGAATCTGGTAATCTAAGATCTTTACAAAATGCAATCGAATTCTTAGATTATAAAGTTATATTTATTAAAAATGGTGATGAATTAAAATCAAATTTAAATCAAATTAATAAATTGATTTTACCAGGTGTTGGAAATTTTGGCCATTTTGTTAGTCAATTAGATAAATTAAATGTTAGAGCTCCATTATTAGAATATATAAGTTCAAATAAACCTTTATTTGGTATCTGTGTTGGTTTACAAACTTTTTTCAATAATTCGGATGAATCCTCAAATGAATTTAATGGCTTAAATTTATTAAATAATTTAAATTTAACTAAATTTAATTCATCAAATAAATCTGTTCCTCACATAGGTTGGAATTCATTAATTGTTCCAAAATATAATAATTCAAATAAATCTTTATATTCAATGTTACCAAATAATTATTATTATTTTGTTCATTCATATGCTGCTATAGTTAATGATTCACAAATTCAAAATTTGGAAAATGATGGATGGGATTTAGCAATTGGTACTTATGCTGATGAAAAATTTATTGCTGCTATTTCTAAAAATAATATATTTGCAACTCAATTTCATCCTGAAAAATCTGGTTTAGCTGGTATAAAAATTATTCAATCTTTTTTAACTCAAAATAAAATCTCTGAAATCCCATTAAATTTAACTAATAATAATTCAATTTCTAAATCAATTGAAATTACAAAAACTGGTTTAACTAGAAGAATCATTGCTTGTTTGGATGTTAGAACTAATGATCAAGGTGATTTGGTTGTTACAAAAGGTGATCAATATGATGTTAGAGAAAAATCAGATGATAAAAATGTTAGAAATTTAGGAAAACCTGTTGAAATGGCTGAAAAATATTATAAACAAGGTGCTGATGAAGTTACATTCTTAAATATTACTTCATTTAGAAATTCTCCAATTAAAGATGCTCCAATGTTAGATGTTTTAAAATTAGCTGCTAAAACTTGTTTTGTTCCATTAACTGTTGGTGGTGGTATTAAAGATGTAATTGATCCTGATGGAACTAAAATCCCTGCTTTAGATGTTGCAACTTTATATTTTAGAGCTGGTGCTGATAAAGTTTCAATTGGTTCTGATGCTGTTGTTGCTGCCGAAAACTATATAAATAATGGTGGTAAAAAAACTGGTTTAACTCCAATTGAAACAATTTCAAAAGCTTATGGCGTTCAAGCTGTTGTTATATCAGTTGATCCAAAAAGATTTTATGTTCAAGATCCAACTCAATGTAAATATAATACAATTAAAACAGAGATTCCAGGTCCAAATGGTGAATTATACTGTTATTATAAAGTCACTTCACAAGGTGGTCGTAAAGTCCATGATTTAGGTGCTTTTGAATTATGTGAAATTTGTGAAAAATTAGGTGCAGGAGAAATTTTATTAAATTGTATAGATAAAGATGGTTCAAATTCAGGTTATGATTTTGAATTAATTAATCAAATTAAATTTGCTGTTAAGATCCCTGTTATTGCTTCTTCAGGTGCTGGTAAACCAATTCATTTTGAAGAAGTTTTTAAATCTACTAAAGCTGATGCTGCTTTGGGTGCTGGTATGTTCCATAGAGGTGAATATACAGTTGCTGATGTTAAAAATTATATGAGAGATCAAGGATTACTAGTTAGAATTGATGATACTAAATTATAAAATCGTTTCCTAAATAAAAAAATATATATATGTATTAGATATAATTAATGAATGCTCTTTTTTTTTGTAGAAACCTAATCAGAATAAATAAAGTATACATATTTCTTTTCTTTGTGTGTAAAAGAAACATCAATTTTGTAAATGAGAAAAACACAGAAATAATAATAGTACAAATAAAATCATAAACAATTACAACAATAATCATGAAAACAAAAAAATTAAAAATGAAAAATGAAAACTCTTTACAGTATCATGCTAAATTTAGTTTAAAGTAAATTAATTTAATGAATCTTCAAATTCTTCAATTGCATCTAATCTAGCTTCATTTTCAGCATCACTTAATTTCAAACCAGCACTAACACTAAATTGACCACCTGCTCCAATATATTTAATATTATGATCTCTAGTTGCTGTATTATCAATTCTAGTTGGAGTTTCAACGTCATCATCTAAGTTACCTAAACCAACAGCAAAAGTTTCAGCAAATCCCCATGAAAAAACATATCCAGTTTCAGTAACTGCAAATGAATGATGTGAACCAGCTGCAACTGCTTTACATTTTGGTAATCTTGTTAATTTTGTTGGAACTGGTAATGATCTAACTCTACCATGAGCATCTTTAATACAATCATCTAAAGGTAAATCTGTTTCTTTAATACCAATTTCTTTCATATCATATCTACCAAATGCATAAACTTCACCAGTTGATGATAATGCTAAAGAATGATGTTCACCACCAGTAATAGCAACAATATCTTTATCACGTAATTCTTTAATTTCAGTAGGTTTTGTAATAACAGCACCATCTTCAACATTAGCATGGATACCACATTGACCGAATTGATTTAAACCCCATGTAAAAACTCTACCATTAGTTTTAATTGCAAATGAATGGAATTCACCTGATCCAATATATTTAACTTTATTTAATCCAAATGATCTAACTTCTAATGGAACAGATCTTCTACTTTCTAAAATCTTTCTACCTAATTGACATTGTTGACCATTACCCCATGCATAAACTATACCTTTATTATCTAATCCTAACAAATGATCTTTACCTGGAGCTAATTGAACAATATTTTCAAAATCAACAATTTTAACTGGAGTTCTTTGAATTTTAACTTCATTTGAAAAACCTAAGATACCTTCATTACATCTAAATGTACCCCAAGCATAAACATCACCATTTTCAAATAATGCAGCAGATAAATTATCAGTTGCAGCTAATTGAACAATTTTAATATCTTTTGGTAAACCTTCAACTAAGCCAGGTGTTGATTCTTGAGTATTCAAATTACCATCTTCATCATCAGAATCATCTGCATCTGCATCTCTTAAATTTTCATCTTCAGATTGTGATGTATCTCTACCTAAAACACCAGAATCATTACCACCCCATGACCAAACTTGATTGTTATGATCTAACGCTAATGAATGCATACCACCAGCTGCAAAATCAATAATTCCAACTTCTTCTTTTTTTAAAAAAGGATTTAATCTTGGTCTTTTAACTTCTTTAGTTTTATGATCAGGTCCTAAACCTAATTCACACATTGAACCAGAACCCCAAACAAATAAATCTAAAATATCAGTTTTTTGTAATGGAATTGTATTAATTGAAGAATATCTTGAAGCTCTAACAGATTGTAATGTTGAAGGATGTTTAACTTCTTTTTTAATTGGGATTGGTTTACTAACTTTTGCAACTTTATTTAGTTTTTTAGTAACTTTTGAAACTTTTCCATTACCATTAACTTTCATATCTTTTGCAACTTTTGCTTTAGTATCAGGAATAACTTTTTGTTGCTTTTGTGTTTTCTTTGGTGATCTCACCAATCTTGCTTTAACTTTTGGACCTCTTCTAGCCATGTTTAATGTATTATATTAAGATTAAAAAAATAATTGGTTATGATGAGTCTATGACAAATGTAAACTCAAAACAAGGAAGTATTTGAACTTGTAATATGTTATAAAAAGAGACTGTAAACACTGTTTCAAAAGGGTTTTATCACACGTTTTTTGCTCTTTTCCAAATTTGAAAAAAAAAACATAGCGCGTGGCTGGTGTGGCGGTGCGTTATGCGCCACGCACTGATATTTCGTAAAAGTGGTTTTTTGATTTTGATTTTGTGTGACTTTTGACTTAGTTTTCTTGATTATAATATTGTCAATTTAATTAATACGAGAATCTTAATCTGTATACCTACAGTTCATATACCTTCATCCACTAAGTAAAATGATGTCAAATTTTGTCCATCGGAGACCTCTTTTCCCAATTGGTAGAAGATTCTCCCCACAAAATTGCAGAAGCTGATGATGATCGATGCATGTTATTGTTATGGGCTCGTAAACCATTTCCGATATGCTTTGATTTCACAACCAATTTGAAATAAATACCTTGGAAATTCCCTATATTCCTCTATTTCATAGTTCACCATACCCTATTCAGGCTATTCTAATTCACTCAATTGATTAATCATGTCTTCTAATATCAATGTTGATGAAATTCTATCTGAATTAACTCTTAAAGAAAAAGTTTCATTGTTATCAATGAATAACTTTTGGCATCTAACTCCAATTCCTAGATTCAATTTACCAGCTGTTAGGTTATCTGATGGTCCAAATGGTGTTAGAGGTACTAAATTCTTTAATGGCTCAAGAGCTGCTTGTTTTCCATCTGGTACTGCATTAGGTTCAACTTTTAATTTACCATTATTAGAAAAAACTGGGGAATTAATGTCAATTGAAGCTGAACATAAATCCGCTCATGTTATCTTAGGTCCAACTTGTAATATTCAAAGAACTCCATTAGGTGGTAGAGGTTTTGAATCATTTTCTGAAGATCCATTTTTATCAGGTTTAGCATCTGCTTCAGTTATTAATGGTATTCAAAAATCAAAAAAAATTGCTGCGACTATTAAACATTATGCTTGTAATGATTTTGAAGATGAAAGATTTTATGTTGATTGTATTGTTTCTGAAAGAGCATTAAGAGAAGTTTATTTATTACCTTATCAATTAGCTCAAAAATATTCTGATCCAAAATGTTATATGACTGCTTTAAATAAAGTTAATGGTGTTTCTGTTTCACATAATAATCACTTATTAAATGAAATTTTAAGAGAAGAATGGGGTTTCAATGGTTTGACTATGTCTGATTGGACTGGTATTTATTCTGTTAAAGAAGCTTTACAAAATGGTTTAGATTTAGAATGTCCTGGTAAACCAAAGATGAGACAACATGATGCTTTATTACATAGAATTTTAGCAAGAGAGATTCCAATTTCTGTTATTGATACTAGAGTTAAGAATGTTTTAAATTTACTTAAATTTGCTGCTGAATCAGGTATTCCAGAAGATGGGCCTGAAGATGAATTAAATAATACACCTGAAACTTCAGCATTTTTAAAGAAACTAGCTACTGAAGCAATTGTTTTATTAAAAAATGAAAATAATTTATTACCTTTAAAAAAAGATGAAAGTATTGCTATTATTGGTCCAAATGCTAAAACTCCAAGAATTTTTGGTGGTGGTTCAGCATCTTTGAATGCTTATTATTATACTGATATTTATTCAAGTATTTCTGAAAAATTAAATAGAAAAGATATTCCATATGCTATTGGTAGTGATATTGAACTTGGATTATTTGATTTAGGTAAAGTTGTTTCATTTGGTTCAACTAAAGGATTTGATATTAAAGTGTATGATAAACCTGCTGATTCTGAAAATAGAAAGTTATTAGATCAAATGAAATCAATTGATTCTTCTAAATTATTCTTATTTGATTATATGGCTCCAGGTTGTAATGGTGCTTATTATTTAGATGCAGAAGGTGACTTTACTCCTGAAGAAACTGGTGATTATTTGTTTAAAGAATATTGTTTGGGTACTTTATTAATTTATATTGATGGTGAATTATTTATCGATGATAAAACTAAACAAGAACTAGGTAAAGCAACAATTGGTGTTGCTTCTAAAGGTTATTCTAAAACTATTCATCTTGAAGCTGGTAAAACATATAGAATTAGAATTGAATTTGGATCAGGTGAAACATTTACTTTAGGTAATCATGGTATTGCAGGTGGTTTATTTTCACTTGGTTTTAAACAGGTTGAAGAAGAATCAGTTTTAATTAATAAAGCTGTTGATGTTGCTAAACAAGTTGATAAAGTTATTGTTTGTGTCGGTACTTCACATGATTATGAAACTGAAGGATTTGATAGAACTTCAATGGATTTACCAGGTAATCAAAATGATTTGGTTTCTGAAATTTTAAAAGTTAATAAGAATGTCATTTTAGTTAATTTATCAGGTATGCCTGTTACATTACCTTGGATTGATGAGGTTCCAACATTTGTTCAAGGGTGGTTTAATGGTTGTGAAAGTGGTAATGCTATCGCCGATATTATATTTGGTGATGCTAATCCATCAGGTAAATTGGCTATTACATTCCCAAAAAGAGTTGAAGATAATCCAGCTTATTTAACTTCTAAATCCAATCAAGGTGAAGCAGTTTATGGTGAAGATGTTTTTGTTGGATATAGATATTATGAAAAGACTAAAACAGAACCATTATTTCCATTTGGTTATGGTTTATCATATACTTCTTTTGAAATAAATGATTTAAAAGTTGAATTAGTTGAAGACAAAATAGTGGTTTCCGTTACTGTTTCTAATACAGGTAAATTGCAAGGACAAGAAGCAATTCAATTATATATTTCACCACCTGAAACAACAACTAAGGTTGAAAGACCTAATAAAGAATTCAAAGGATGTACTAAGGTTGAATTGCAAGCTGGTGAGTCAACTACAGCTACAATTGAAGTATCAAGTAAATATGCTTCATCATATTTTGATGCAGATGCTAATAAATGGCATGCTGAAGCTGGTATTTATAAAGTTTTAGTTGGTAATTCATCTGTTGATGATAATTTCTTGAAAGGAGAATATAAATTAGAGAAAGATGAATTATGGAGTGGGTTATAGTTGTATTCTTTTATTCTTTTTATAATTAATTGTTAATAAACGATAAAAGTACATAAATAAAGTACATAAATAAAGGAATTAAAGGGAAGCAAAGATATTAAGGCTGTGCCAGAGCACCTCACAAAACTGATATCTGGGCATACCTGCCATATATCGGTTAGCGCGAGTGTATCAGGTAATGCGAATCCAGTTAGACGGATGAATTTTTGAGTTTGACTTGATCTCGATATCAAGAAAGTGAAGATTTGATAGAAATTCAAATTCAAGAAATTAAAGGGATAAATCATAAATATTAATGGTCTAGGAAGATAGATAAGCTAAACGTGATTTCTCTCTCATTATCATATTATCTTTAAAGTCCATATTAGTTTTTATTCAAGTTAAAAGATCTTTTTAAAATCACATTTGAAAACACTGCAAGACAATACCATTCGTCATCTCATCACTTAATATCACACACTGCATATAAATTTAATTTTCATTTAAGATATTCATTATCACTTCTTCTTCTTCTTCTTCTTCTTCTTCTTTCATAAATTTTCAATAATTAATTGAATTCATAGTTTTTATGCCTTCAGTTACATCAAGAATAGAAAGTGTCTCAAGATGGTTGGACTCTTATGGAGGAGAAACAAGAGGTATTCATAGATATCTACCACATGAAAGACATAAAAATTTGACTCGTTCATTTATTGAAATCATTGGTCTTTGGATATCTGGTTGTGGTGGTTTAACTTCTATGTCATCATATTTCTTAGGTCCTTTGATATTTGGTTTAGGATACAAAGATACTTTAATTTGTGGTCTATTTGGTACTTGGGTTGGTTGTTTAGTTGCTGCTTATTGTTCTACAATGGGTCCAAGATCAGGTTTAAGACAAATGTGTTCTGCTAGATATTTATTTGGACCTTGGGGTGTTAGATTTGTTAGTTTAGTTACTATCGTGGGGTTTTTAGGCTGGTCTGTTACTAATTGTGTCTTAGGTGGTGAAATTCTAAAATGGGTTAGTGGAGGTAAATTGGATTTAGAAGTTGGTATTGTTATATTAAGTGTTGTTAGTTTATGTATTGCAATTTTTGGTATTGAATATGTGTTAAAATTTGAAACTTTAATTGGTATTCCTGTTTTTATTGTTGTCATTTTACTTTATATTATTTCTAGAAAAGAAATAGTTCAATATCATGACTTAACTAGTTATGGTGATAACATGACTATAATTGGTGATAGAATTTCTTTCTTTTGTTTGGCATATTCAGTTACTGCTACTTGGGGTGGTTGTGCTGCTGATTATTATGTTTTATTACCAGAAACTATGTCTCAAATCAAATTATTTATTTTCACTTTCTTTGGTATCTCAATTCCAACTACAATTGGTGCTGTTATTGGTATGCTAATTGGTAATGCAGCAATGGGTATTGAATCTTGGTATGAAACATATGAAGATGATTCTTTAGGTGCATTATTAAATTTAGTTTTTGGAAAATGGAATGGTTTTGGTAAATTCTTATTGATTGTCTTATGGTTATCATTAATTACAAATAATATCATAAATACTTATTCTTCTGCTTTAAGTGTTCAATTAATTGATAGATGGTTCTTTAAACATTTTCCAAGATGGTTAATTGTTGTTGTTATCTTTATTATCACTTTAGTTTGTTCTTTAGCTGGTCGTAATAAATTTAGTGTCATTTTATCAAATTTCTTACCAATGTTAGGATACTGGATATCCATTTATTTCACTTTATTAATTGAAGAAAATGTTATTTTTAGATCAACGAGACTTGTTAAGCTATTCCGTATTGAATTATATGAGAATGGAGCAAATGAGCCAAATCATGATCCAATTGATTTGGAAGATGATGAACATCATGATACCGACACTGAAAAGAAAGATAATATTGTTTTAGAATCATTAACACCTGATAATTCAAGTCGACCACCTTATTCAACTACACCAAGTGTTCCATACTATAATTTTGAAGCCTGGGATACTAAAGAAAAGCAAGCTCATGGTTACGCATCTTGTTTAGCCTTCTGTTTTGGTGTTGTTGGTGTTGTTTTAGGTATGAATCAAGTTTATTATGTTGGTGTGGTGGCACGTCTAATAGGTGATTATAATGCTGATTTAGGTATGTTCTTATCGATTGGTTTTACTGGTATTACTTATCCCGTGTTTAGATATTTCGAATTAAAGAAATTCAAAAAATAGAGAAATTTTATTTATTTGTATTTAATTTTCAATTTTCTTTCAGTTATCTTTTTAATATGCTATTTTATTATCTTTTCTTTCATTAATTTTTACAGTTCATTTATTTACTTTTCTACACTTTTCTAGTTAATAAAGGTTAGAGGATATTCGTTTATTATTGAATTACATAATTGGTAATTATAAAGTAAAGATAAAATATGAATGTACTAAAAAAACTGTAAATCACACAAAGGGGTATTTATAAGACTGATATTGGACCTGAAATAAGACCACCAAAATTAATAGGAGCTTTCTGAGATATCTTCTTTGGAGGGAAAGTAGAAACAAAGGTATATCCAACATCAATATCATCTTCAACTTTAGACAGTTTATTAAGTTCATTGGATTCATTTCTTGTGTAAACTTCAATATTTGAAGATAATGATGATGGGAAAGCAACCATAAATTTTTCAGATTCTGAAATCACTCTTATTTTAGTGGTAGCTGGAGCATGCAAAGCAACATAATCCCAAAGATCAAATGGTAAATGTGAATCATCACTTTGACCATATTCATCGTCACCATTTATACGTAGAAAAATATCTGACATTGTCTTTAATCTAATATCTAAATTGTTAATTGTATTACTCCAAAACACATCAAAATCTTTAAAAAAATCAAGAGAACCAGGTTGACGAACACAATTAAGAAATAATGATGTCACAGAAGGTGGAATTCTAGCCCATAATGATGGATTACGAGGAACTTCACCATAACCCATGAAAAGACTAACTTCTTTTAAGTTGATACAGTTTTGAAATTGAAAGTAGGGGAGATCAGCTGGATCAAATGAAAATTGTTTAATATTGGATGGTAATTTATAAACAAAACTTCCATCAAATTTATTGTTGATTATTCCTAATGATTCAATTGTGGAAGGTAATGATTGAAGTGTTTCTAAGTCAATAAAAGCCCTTTGATCCCTACGGTCTTTACTCATTAAAATGATTTCTTTAACATTAGTTAAGTTTGATAAATCACAAAGATCAAAGCCACTGCTAATGATCGTCAAACTATTCATGGAATATTCGGTTTCTAAAGTGGTATCCATCAATACTCCTGAATGAGTTATTATAACTTCATTCATATTTCTTAATGATAAAAGCTTGCGAAGTGAATCAATATCAAAACCTATGATGTTGTATGTTTCAGGATTAAGATCTAAAACTTCAGCAGCAGACTTAGTATCAAGTTCATAATCATCATCATCTTTATAGGCAACAGTAAATCTAGTAAGCTTAAAATTGGAAGAAAGTTGTTTTTCCAATGGGTTTAAATCTGATATAAAGCAACTATATGCATTTTCTTTATCTAATTGAAAATCAAGTCTAAGTTGACGACCTAAATCTAGTTGAACTGAATAAGTAGGATTTTTAAGAACTAAAGGAATAATATCTATTAAAGTTTTTGCATCTGCTTGTTCATCATATAACAAAACATCCAAGCCCAATGAAAGTATTTGATGTTGGATTGATTTAGGTAGATTAAGAGTAATTTTTATGAATTCCTGTTCCAATTTTTGAGAAACCATTTTTGAATTTAGAAAGAAGAATAAATGAGATATGATTCAAAGCTTTATATATGATAAGTTCAATTGAACTAGCTGTAGAATTTTACAAATCGATATGTATTTTGAATCATCTCTTCATCAAAAATTCCGCCCAACACAGATTCAAGGCAGTGAAAAAATCATTCGAATTATCAAATTACTAGAGTTTAAGTCAAATGAAGTACTGATTTATTAATAATTGAAGCTAAAAATAAACTAGGAACTTTATCTTAGCTCAATAGAATTACAAAAAGTTGTCAAAAAAGAATATAAACCAAAACTAAAAAGCAAATGTTGAATTCAAATTATAGTAATTGGCAAGTCTTCTTTAACAAATGGAATAGAAATGCATCAAAAGTTATATAACAAACGATTTATCAAAATATCCATTAGCATCAAATATAGTAAATTGATCTGAAGTAATCATATCAGTTAAGTGTTCGACTAAGAAAAGATAATACAATTAAGGATAATCATATAAGTTATTCAACATCTTAGTCATCGTCGTCGTCATAGTCATATTCATCAACTTCCATTCTTTCATCCTCATCATCTTCTTCATCCTCGTCATCCTCGTCATCCTCGTCTTCTTCGTCTTCTTCGTCTTCTTCATTTACATCTATCCCTCTCTCTGTAAGCATTGCCATCATTAAATAATCTGAAACTCTAGCAGGTGCTTCTGAATCTTTATCTTTTGGTATGTAAGTTGAAACATACGTATATCCCAGATCAATATCATCCTCCACTTTTTTCAATGGCTTCTGTTTATCTTCTTCTGTAAAAACTTGAATATTATTGGATTGTATACTAGGAAAAGCAACCATGAATGGTTGAGAATTGCTAACTGTTATAATCATCTTAGTTTCTGGTGGAACACTAAATGCAACGTAATCCCAAATATCAGATGGCAAATGAGAACGATCACCTTGACCATATTCATCATCACCATTTATTCTAAAAAAAATATCAGACATGGTTGTAAGTGAAATTGAAAGATTTTGGTTTGCATTAGGTAGAAAAACATCAAAGCCTTGATACATACTAAATTCCATTTTTGTTGGATGTCGAATACAAACAATATTTAACTTGGTAACTGTATTTGGAATTTTTGACCATAAATTTGGATCCATTGGAGCTCGAGATAATCCTAGAACTATAGTAGCTTCTTGTAAATTAGTGCAATTGGTAAAATTTAAACCTTTTAAATATGTTGGTGAAAAATAAAATTTTGAAATATTATTAGGTAAAATATATCTATCATTATCTAAAAAAAGTTTAATATGTGAAACTGCCACTGCTTTGGCACCTGATATTGTATTAAATGTATCTATATCAAGATGACCATCTTGAACTCTATTAGTACCAAAAATGATTTCATTAGCCTTTATATTTTTGAAATTGCATTCATGATATCCATCACAGAGAATGCTTAATCTATCGACAATTATTTCAGGAAACTCAATTCTATATAACTTAGTATGCACTTTAATAGTTATATCCAAGGGTAACTTAATATCTTTATGATCAAACTGCAAAAACTGGATGGCGATATATATTGGAAACCCATTAATATATAATGTTTTAGGTTGTAATTTGAGCATTTCTTTGATCCATTTTTTTTCAAAACATTTATTATCTTGTTCACCAACCTTAGCTATATTTCCATCATTAGATATTTTCAAATCAATCAATCTAAACCTTTGTAAAATAGGAATCATATCTTCGAATTTCAAAACTCGAAAACTAATCTGAGATTGTCCCAAATCAAATAACAAAGTTGGAAAATCTCTTGACTTCAATTCAATTGAAAATTCAGGATTACTGAAGCTAAATGCTATAATTTTAGCAAAAACTATTGGATCACATTGCCCGTGTTTAACAATAACACGCAAAGCTTTGAAACAAATTAATTGTTGAAGCTCTAGTGGTAGACCTAACACTAAATTTGAAAAGTTCTTCACCATTTTTGAATGGTAACTATGGTGGAAAAGCGGGTGTGGGAATAGGGTAAAATATTAGGAAAAAGTTTCCAAATAATGCAAATGATATTCAGCTAAGATTATTATATATAACAGACGTACTGTATTGCCACCATCATTTATTGTATTCTTGAAATATAATATTCTTCGTATAGGTAGAAAGGCGATTTCCAAGTTTGGCTGACGCGTTGATAAAAATTCCGAGCTATTGAACCTGTGCACCATCTGCGATAAGATCCGATTCCGATATCTTCTGTCTTCAAAACCGGACGTCTTTTGTTTCTCTTAGAACTTGAACTTTGTAAGACAACAACTTTTACTCCATCTTACTGTTCTGTTTCTCATCTATATCTCAGAAAATGTCTCCTAGGCCTTAATATGGCAAATTCTGATGTCACAGCAAATGTTTTGAGTACAATAGGAACCGTGTTATGGTAAGTACTTCTTATCTAATTTCGTTGTTTGTTGTTTAAATATTAACGTTCTAATTACTCTATATTTAGGTGTATTCAATTATCTCCTCAAATTTATTTTCTTTGGAAAAATAAAAGTTCTGAAGGGTTTCCTCCTTTATTCATGTTTCTTTGGGCATTATCAGGAATACCATTTTCAATTTATTTTGTTATGTCTGATTCTTATATCCCATTACAAGTTCAACCTCAAATGTTTACAGCTTTATGTACAATAGCTTGGATTCAATCAATGTATTACCCTCCATATAGTTATCCTAGAAAAAGATTAATACTATATGCTGGTACTTTTTTAACGTGTGCTTTAGGGTTAGAATTAGGTTTTGGAATATGGTTAAAAAAAGTTTATAAGTCTGGTACACATTGGCCAAGTTTACCCTTTGGTATATTGGCTGCAATTTTATTAGCTGTTGGTTTAGTTCCTGCTTATTTCGAATTATTTAAAAGAAATGGTAGAGTTGTTGGAATTGATTTCTTATTTCTTGGTATGGATTCTGCAGGTGCTGTATTTTCAATTGCTAGTAATTTAGTTGGTGATGTTGATATAATGGGGATGGTTCAATATGTTGTCATGCTTAGCTTGGAAATTGGAATATTTATATCTCAGTTCATTTGGTGGATTAGATTTAGAGTTATCAGAAAAGAAGCTGTTACTGATGTTGAAGAAACGGATACAGTAGTTGAGCTTCCACCAGAAAATGAGAAAATTGATGAGGTTAATAAACTTTGAGCAAATTGTACTTTTTTAAGTCTTTTTTTTTGTACTTTGTAAATAGTAAACAATTAAAGAATACTTTACATTTTTTTATGAAAAAGGAGTGAAAGGGAGAAAAAGGATGAGTTCAAAAAGTAATACTGTACAATTCAGTTAGATATAGAAGAGAAAGAAAAGAAAAAAAGTAAAATATAAAAACAGAAAATAATACAAAAAAAAGTCATTAAATATCATAAAACCAAATAACAGCCCAGTCCAATAATACTAACTCCAATTATACAAGTAATTATAGCAGCACCTGCAGTATCGCCTTTATCCAACTTTAATAATGTATCTGTAGGGTCTTCAACATCAGTACCAGCTGCACCATCACCATATGAAGAGCCACCATTAAAAGCTGTATATGGAGCAGGTCTTGAAGGGGCTAACAAATTTTGCATAACTTCAAGAGCAGCCATTTGTTCACCGAGTCCCCATTCCGAATCCCATCCACCATAGAACCAATTGGTACCACATGTATGACCATCACTACCACCAGAACATGATTCAGCTGCTGCAACTGCTGACTTTTCTATATAATTTCTAATAGTATCAAAAGTTGAAGGAACTAAAATTGAAGTCAATGATAAGAATCTAGTAAGATATGCTTTAAAACATCTCTGATCGTCATTACAATTACCTGAACCTTGACAAGCAGCTTCATAGAGAATTGAATTGTTAGTGAAAACAACTATACCTTCCAAATATTTCTCAGTTCTTTCTAGCCAAATTTCATCTTCAGTGTAATTATATAAATAAGCACAACCACCCAAAACTAAACCAATATTATAAGACCATTGATATTTAGTAATAGAAGTACAGTTATCATCAATACCAGCACCATCATAAGCAAACCAATATCCACCAGTAGCAGAAGATCCTTCAACAAGAAAGTTAACATCCACCAGCCAATCATAAACTTTTTCAGCCCATTCAACATAAGAGTCATTGCCTGTGAATCTAGCTAATCTTGCACCAATATGAAATAATCCAGCATTAGAAACAGTGTTTTTGTAATCATAACCAGAATTATATTGAAAGATTTGCCATCTTAATCCACCTCCACATGATCCAGTTTCCCATCTTGAAGACATAGTATTGAAAACAGCTTGAGCTAAATATAACCATTGTTGCTTTTCTTCAGGTGGATTAGTAAAGTTTCTTTCAGCAGCTTCAATTGCAGCAATACCCCAAAACACTTGATCATCATTACCTTCAGTTGTACTTTGATTTGAAGGCATGTAATCATAATCATCACCTGTTTGTGCTAGTAATGCTTCATAAATTGTATCATGAAATGTATCATTTTGAAGTAAGAACCAATGATCAATCATAGATCCCCATGCTCCACCAGCTTCCCACCTAGAATATATATTGGTAATTCTTAAAGTTAGTAAAACAATTTTATTTTTCAATACAGATCAGTTGATTTATCTCAATCAATAAAATATTAGATTTAACATACCAATAGTACGGACTAACAAACATTCCAACTGTACCTCCATAATCATCCCCTTGGTAATAATCCATCAAACCACTAGAAACTAAACTAGTTGCTTTTTGAATAGATTCATAAGAAGTAATATCAAGATCTAAAGCAAAAGAGTGTGACAATAGTAGAGATAATGAGAGTAATTTGGGTATTATTTTGAAATTCATCATAAAAGAGTGTGTATATTGTTAAACTTATAGAGAACTGATTTGAAAATTTGGAAAGAGGCTCAGTTCAGTTGTTGTTGTTGTATTGTTTTTCTTCTGGTTTAACAATTAAGTGTTAATTTATATAATATAGGAACTTCAATAATAAAACCGGAACAGGTGCACTATATCGTGAACTAATAATGATGGAATAACTTATAGTTTAAGTGAACGTATGTGACTAAAATCAGGTATAAAAGAACAGGTAACAGCTAAGAGTTTTTATTTGAAAATCAGAAACACGATCAAGGGTCAAGAAACTCAAGGCAACCAATCATTTCCATAGTTGGAAATTTTATCTTGGCTATTAAAATCTTGTAAATGCTCAAGTACGTAACAACACTCTCTCTTTATGATCTCTCATTTCCTTTCTCTATATTCACAGTGAATAATCATGTTTAATATTAAGAATATAAGCTGGTTGTTACATTGTGAGTTTTAGTGTCTATAATAAAGAATAAAAGACTTTGAAAACTTGAAAGACCTATTGAAAAAAGAAATTGTAGATATGGTACAAAAGATGATTGAAATGGTTCTGTTCTATGAGATCCATATGATGGTTCCATGCATTAGTTGCAATAAGATTGATATAACAACATATTTTAGAAATGACTAAGACCACAACTGAATTAATTATATCTACTGAATCTTTAACTTTCTTAAGGGTCCTCCTAGTGCAGACCCAGGGCTGCATAACCATCTCATCTGCCCCTGAGCCTCTGCGGCTTAGCGGTATATTACTTGATTTTGAAATTTAATTTTTAGAAATCAAAATATTATTATTATCTAGATTGATGAATTAATTGAAATTTAATTCCCTTTAATTTCTTTATACCAGATCGAGATATCAAAAAGAATAGTTAACAAAAATAATAAAGGTTTAAGCCAGAACAAATATAAGTAATCCAATAATACAAAAACACATATAAAAAGACACAAGCATTTAAAGAAAAGAGAAAAAAAAAATCATTATGAGTAAATATCATCAAATTTTAACTGTATAAACAAAATACAGTATATAGTTACAAACTCAATTAAATAACCAAATAACAGCCCAGTCCAATAAGACTAACTCCAATTATACAAGTGATTATAGCAGCACCTGCAGTATCACCTTTATCTAAAGTTAGTAATGAATCTGAAGTATCTATTTCTGCGGAACCAGCAGCACCATCACCAGTTGATGAACCACCAGAGTATGCTGTATATGGAGCAGGTCTTGAAGGAGCTAATAAACTTGACATCACTTCTAAAGCAGCCATTTGTTCACCAAGTCCCCAGTTTCCATCCCATCCACCATAGAACCAATTTGTACCACATGTATGACCATCAGAACCACCTGAACATGATTGTGCTGCTGCCAATGCTGATGTTTCAAGAATCTTTCTAACAGTATCGTAAGTAGAAGGAGCCATAATTGAAGTTAATGATAAAAACCTAACAAGATATGCTTTAAAACATCTTTGATCATCATCACAATTACTTGAACGTTGACATGCTGCTTCATAAAGAACTGAATTATTAGTGAAAACAATTATACCTTCCAAAAACTTTTCAGTTCTTTCTAGCCAAATGTCATCTTCAGTATAATTGTATAAAACTGCACAACCACCTAAAACTAAACCAGCATTATAAGTCCATTGTAATTTTGAAACTGTACTACAATTATTTGTAATCTTAGCACCATCATAAACAAACCAATAGCCAGAACTAGCAGAAGTACCTTCAACGATGAAGTTAACATCAACTAGCCAATCATAAACCATTTCAGCATATTCAACATAAGAATCATTACCAGTATATCTAGCTAATCTTGCACCAATATGAAATAATCCAGCATTTGCAACAGAGTTTTTATAATCATAACCAGCATTCCATTGAAATATCTGCCATCTTAAACCACCTCCACATTCTTCAGTTTCCCATCTTGAAGCCATAGTATTAAAGACAGCTTGAGCTAAATATAACCATTGTTGTTTTTCTTCAGGTGGATTAGTAAAATTTCTTTCTGCAGCTTGCATAACAGCAATACCCCAAAACACTTGATCATCGTTACCTTCAGTTGTAGTTTGATTCAAAGGCATATAATTATAATCATCACCTGTTTGATAAAGTAAAGACTCGTAAATTTGATCATGAAATGTATCATTTTGAAGTAAGAACCAATATTCAAGCATTGATCCCCATGCTCCACCAGCTTCCCACCTATAATAGAAATATATTTAAAATTTGATAAAGTTAGTATAATGATAAATTTCTTATTAGTTTATTCATTAAGAATCAAGGAATCAGTTCATAGTAATAGATTCAACATACCAATAGTACGGACTAACAAACATTCCAACTGTACCTCCGTAATCATCTCCTTGATAATAATCCATCAAACCAGTAGCAACTAAACTAGTTGCATTTTGAATAGATTCATATGAGGTGATATCAAGGTCTATAGCTGAAACTAAAAGTTGTAGTAGAGAAAGTGAGAGTATTCTAGATATGATATTGAGTTTCATGGTATTAAAAAAAGGAGGGTGTATATCAAATATCTAGTTGATATTGTTTTATTTAAAAAGAAGAGAATAAGTTGTTGTTGTCGTGCTGTTTGAAGAAATTGATTTTAGATTTTTTGATTTGGAAACCAAGTTCCGGTTAATTGAATTGGAAACGTTAACTTAACACGAAAAGATGGAGTTGAACTTGCTAAAGAAGAGTACAGTGTATGTTAACGTATAAGAAGTATTAAGAAGAACCACAATTAACATGTCTAACAAGTTCATCTTGATCAATGTAAGATTCAAGAGTTGACCCAAGTTGGACCAAGAGCAGATCAGCAACCGTAAGGGAGCCAATCAAATCCAACTCGACCGTGTTTATTTATTTTTATCTTTTTTTACACCGTGAAACTGGTGGAATACCAGATTAATGCCTGTACAGTTGTGTAAACAGTAAAGATATATCCTAGCTGCTCTTTGATTGATTACAAAGGGTCCACCAGCTTGGTACCTTGGTTCTTGGCCCTTGGCTGCTCTCTTGGTTTACCGTTAATTAATCGTACCGATTCTATCTTACAAAAACAAAAAAGTTGAAAAGCCTTGTTGAGCCTCTCTCCTCATCTTCAATAATTTCAATTGCACCTGTAACTTATACACCTTAACTGAAGAAGAGTTATTTATCTATTGGAAACTTTGACCTCATTTATTAGTAAGCTATAGTACAAGTTGTACAACTGTTAACTAAGTCTTAAAAGACTCTTAACTTTATGTGCTTTTAAAAACGGTGCATTTTGCATCAATATAGCTCGTCCTCATATTTTAATGAAGCTTTGAATAATTGCTTATGCATGGACCCTTAAAATTGCTTAATTTAGCTCCTTATATATTAACTAACAATATCATTCCCCTTTATATATGAACACATATCTCTACCTGTTATCAAAATACAATGAACAAAAGGAAGTAATAACAATTTAAACCCAATATATTACAATCCCAAATACACACAAAAACAATGATTGAAAAGAAAAAACAAAAGTAAAAGATAGTAAAGAATAAGTTAAAAATAATGTCTTTAAAATTTATGTCACGTACTAAATAAATAGTCAAAGCAATGATACTAAACCCAACAATGGCAGTTAAAATAGCAGCTCCTGCTTTATCAGCATTATTTAAAGTCAACAATTTATCTGCTGTATCTTTTTCAGAAACACCTGCAATTGTTGCATTACCTGTTGATGATCCACCATTTGAAGAAGTAAATGGGGCTGGTCTTGAAGGTGCTAATAAATTTTGTATAACTTCTAAAGCTGACATTTGTTCACCAAGTCCATAATTTCCATCCCAACCACCATGAAACCAATTGGTACCACATGTGTGTCCATCACTACCACCAGAACATGAATCAGCTGCTGCAACTGCTGACTTTTCTATATATTTTCTAATAGTATCAAAAGTTGAAGGAACTAAAATTGAAGTCAATGATAAAAATCTTGTTAAATATGCTTTAAAAGACCTTTGATCATTATCACAAGAATTAGCTGGTTGACATGCAGCTTCATAAAAAATAGAATCATGAGTGAAAACTTGAATTCCATAAACATAATTATGTGTTCTATTAAGCCATATTGAATCACCAGTAAAATTGTATAAATATGCACAACCAGAAACAACCAATCCAGCATTATAAGACCATTGAGCTTTTGAAACAACAGTACAATTATTATCTGCGGATGCACCATCATATGCAAACCACCATGGATCACCTTCATATAATAGTTCGGTTCTTAACATCCAATCATAAACTTTGTTACACCAATCAACATAACTAGTATTACCTGTAAATCTAGCTAATCTAGCTCCTATATGAAATAAGCCAGCATTTGAAACTGTATTTTTATAATCATAACCAGCATTCCATCGAAATATCTGCCATCTTAAACCACCTCCACATGATCCAGTTTCCCATCTTGAAGCCATAGTATTGAAAACAGCTTGAGCTAAATATAACCATTGTTGCTTTTCTTCAGGTGGATTAGTAAAATTTCTTTCAGCAGCTTCAATTGCAGCGATACCCCAAAAAGCTTGATCATCATTGCCTTCAGTTGTTGTTTGATTTAAAGGCATATAATCATAATCGTTACCTGTTTGTGCTAATAATGCTTTATAAATTGTATCATGATATGTATCATTTTGTAAGAGAAACCAATGATCAATCATTGATCCCCATGCTCCACCAGCTTCCCACCAGTAGTATGGATCAGAAAACATTCCAATTGTTCCACCATGCTTATATCCTTGGTAATAGCTCATTAACCCAGTAGAGACTAAACCTGCTGCTTGTTGGATGGATTCATAAGAAGTTATGTCTAACTCTATGGCATTTATAAGTTGTGGAATATGTAATATTAATATGAGTTCAAGTACCCTTAAAAAGTTTAATTGAAGCATAATTCAATTAATTTATTTCTGTGAATCAAATCTTCTAAGTGATCACAGTTTTTTTAGAATTGGGAAAGGGTAACGAATGTATAAGAAATTATGCGTGAATAAAGGGAGGCATATAGCATAGGAAAAAATAAAGATGGAGTATCATTTCTAAAGATTTTATGTTGATTCCCCTTCAGGAGGAGAATTATCTAAAACACAGGAATTTCTAAAAACTACAAGTCTAGTACAATTCAATTGCCGAAAAAAGGAGGTGAGCCGCAAATGGGAGATTTCCGGATCCGGTACGTATACCACTTTTCTTTTCTGTTTTCTGTAATTAAAACTGATACTGTACAGTATCAATTGCAAGGAAAACAATTAAAAGAAGAACAACAACAAACACAGTCTTTTATTATATCAAATACCTGTTATACTATTCAAAATGAAATACTGGTTTCAAAAATATGAATAAAGGGGTAACACACGAGGGCCGATCGAGTTGATCGTATATTAATTAAGACTATATCAACGGTACCAAAGAGTTTTGAATCATATCGATCATAACAAATCAAAAACAAAATATTTTATATATACAAGAGCTATATAACTAACTATACTAAAACAAACAAAAGTGTAAATCTTTATGAAGATAGAGAAAAAAAACTGAAAAAAAAGCACAATTATCTAAGAGAAAATGATCAAAAAACCTAAACTAAACCAAAAAAACTCAGTATTTGTAACATTTCATTTATTTTTTTTGTTTATCCTTCTTTTCTTCAGCTGCAATCTTATCAAATTCCTTCTTCCAAACTGTATTACCTTCTTCAAGTGGAACATCAAATAATTCATCGAATACATCTTGATAATAATCAGCTGGAACTGGTTTTAAACCTTCTTTAACATTATCTGGTAATTCTTTCCAGTCAGCTAAATTATCCTTAGGGAAAATGATTGTATTAACACCTGCTCTCTTAGCAGCAATAGATTTTTCTTTCAATCCACCAATTCTTAAAACTTTACCTGTTAATGTAATTTCACCAGTCATTGCAACATCTGGTTTCAGTTGTTTATTAAGAGCTAATGATAAGAATGATGAAGTTATTGTAACACCCGCACTTGGACCATCCTTTGGAGTTGCACCTTCTGGACAATGTAAATGAATTTGAGCTTTATCAAAGAATTTATTTTCTGGATAGTTCTTTGCAATAAACATCTTAGAGAATGAATAAGCAATTCTAACAGATTCTTTCATAACATCACCTAATTGACCTGTTCTTTCAACTCTTGGTGTAATATCTTTTGTAATTGCATGTTCTAAAACAGATTCAATATATAATGCTGAACCTCCCATTGAAGTCCATGCTAAACCCATAACAACACCAGGTGCTGTAGTTGAATATAATCTATCAGATGTGAAAATTGGTGGACCAACATAATCTTTCAAATTATCTGGAGTAATTGAAACATGATAATCATCTGGAACAACAAGTTTTTTATATTCTTCTGGTTCAGCATCTTCAACACTAGTAGATTCCTCTTTCTTAGTTTCTTTGGTTTCTTCAACCTCTTTCTTTGGATCTGGTTTACCTTCTTCTTCTAAAATTTCATCAGTTAAGTCTTGATCTAAATCTTTAACAACATTCAAGGCAGATTTTCTATATATTTTTTCAATTTGTTTCTTTAAATTTCTAACACCACTTTCTCTACAATATTTCTTAATTAATGCTTTGACAGTATCTTCTTGTAAATCAACATTAACATCTTCTAAACCTGCACCTTTCTTAGCTTCTGGCGCTAAATATCTTTCAGCAATTTTAACTTTTTCATCTTCTATATAACCAGAAATAGAAATAACTTCCATACGATCTAATAATGGACCTGGAATGGTACTTAAAGAATTAGCAGTACAGACAAATAAAACTTTTGATAAATCGACAGGAACATCCATATAATTATCCAAAAATGCATTGTTTTGTTCAGGATCTAATAATTCTAATAATGCAGCAGCTGGATCACCACCATTTATTGAATGTGAATGTGATATTTTATCAATTTCATCGATTAAAATTAATGGATTTTCAGTTTGAGTTTTCTTCAAAGCTTGAACAACACGACCAGGTATAGCACCAACATATGTTCTTCTATGACCTTTAATTTCAGCAACATCAGATAAACCACCAACTGAGAATCTATAAAACTTTCTGTTTAATGATTTTGCAATTGATTTACCAATAGAAGTTTTACCAACACCCGGTGGACCAACAAAACAAATAATTTTACCATTAATTTTGTTCAGTAATTTACCAACCGCAATAAATTCTAAGATTCTATCTTTAACATCTTTTAATCCATAATGATCTTCATCTAATGTAAATTTAGCCTTTTTAATATTATATAAATCTTTCGATTGCTTACCCCATGGGATTTGTGTTAACCAGTCTAGATAGTTTCTAGTAACTGTAAATTCAGACATTAAAGGTTCTAAAGTTTGTAATTTAGCAATTTCATCATCATAAATCTTTTTAACATCATCAGGCATCTTTAAATCTTTAACTCTTTCGTTATATGTTGCAATCAATTTTTCTCTACCATCATCAATACCTAATTCTTTCTTAATCCATTTTAATTGTTCATTCAAATGATATTCTCTATGTCTTTTAGTCATTCTTTCCTCAATATCTCTTTCAATTTTCTTTTGAATTTCTTTATTCATTAATTCTTTCTTTAAAACAGTTAATGCTTTTTCTAATCTATCTGCAATATTTGTTGAATCTAAAATTTCTTGTAAATCTTTTTGATTACCAGCAGTAACAGCAGCTGCAAAATCAGCTAATTTTCCAGGAGAATTGAAAATATCACTATGTAATGAAGCACTAAAAGTAGCTAATTGATCACTAAAAGATTTATTTAAAGCTGACATTTCTTTTAAAACTTCTAAAATTGATGCAGTTAATGAATTAATCATTGGATCATCTTTTTCAAATTCTTTATCTTCAAGATTATGAACATTCACTAATGTAATTGGATATTTCTTTAAAAATGCAGTTGGATTTTCTTCATCTTCTTCGATTACAACATCTTGTTCCGAAGCTTCAATAATTTCATGAGCTGTATGAGGCTCTTCGACTTCTTCACTAGATGTGATGACTACTGTTGGGGCATCGCCTTCTTTTTCACCAATAACACCAGGGATGATTTCTTTTTCTTCAACTTCAGGTTCAGGAGTAACCAATTCTTCTTCAGTTGGAGTAATAGTAACTTTACTAGCACCAGATGTTTCATCTTTTAATTGGATATTTGGAGGAGGGATTAATTCCTCAATTCTAATTCTCTTATGTGGATATAAAACAGTAGTTAAAGTTTCAACGCCAGTTTCAGAATCTTTAGTGTAAACATTTGAAGTAATTTGAGCCAACACACCGGTTGGGTAAACTTCATCTAATGAGTTTATAACATCGGATTCCATGTTTTCATCTTTAAATAAGAAACAACCAATAAAAGGATATTGTTTATCTAATGATTCTTTGATTGCTTTAATAACATTAATATCAGAAATGATGACAGCCTTGTAAAATCCAGGAAATAAAGGACGTCTTGAAATTGGTAATGCAATAATTTGTGGATAAACTTCAGGTAATTCAACCGTAGTTGGACTCTTTGGTTTTGGTTTAGATGAGGAGCCATCATCAGATGATGATCCAGAATTATTTGAGCTTCCACCTGCTGCTGCTGCTGCTGCTGATTCAGCAGGAGCTGAAGATGAAGATGATTTTGATTTCCTCACAGATTTTTCAGATGTTTTACCTTTATCTGGTAGTTCAGTTGGTTTATCTTCAGAAGGTGGGGTTTCATTTTCATTAGTTTCTGAAGGCTTATCTTTTTCTTTTTCCTTTTCGTTATCTTTTTGTTCAGTTTCTTTATTATCAGTACTATCTTTCTTTTTAGAGACTTTAAGTGATAATGAAGGTAATTGAATTGAAGGTATAGAAACAGATTGAATTAATGAGTCATGAATGCTATTATAATTAGTAGGAAATTGATGATTCCAAGGTTCTTGTTGTATCACTGGTCTTAAAGTAGTTTGATTTGAAGATAATTCTTTTAATGCAATTTGTGATTTTAAATTTATTAATTCAGAAGCATATCTTCTTGCAACTGAAAAACTCGTCATTCTTGTAGAAGACTGTCTAGTCAATGCCAGTTTCTTAGCATAGGCAAACATACTGCAAGGATTTTTGACGGGCCTGTTTGATTGTTGTTTTAGGAAATAGATCAGTCTGGTTTTCCACAGTACACTTTCCAACACCCTCTCCACTGACAAATCACACTAAAACCACAAAGTGTTGAACTCGGCTTCCAGGGGCAAAAGGTCGTGTGCGACCAGTTGTACAGCCACGCATCCGCCACCTGCGCCCGCCTTGTCTTTGTCTAACTTGATCTGACTAAAATAATGGCATTCTCGTTAAACTATAAATATGATAAATAATATGGAGCAGAAAAATATGTAAATGATGGTTCATGAATCATGAAGTACAAAGTCAAAAAAAAAGTAAAAACAAGTAAAATTGGGATTTAAATAAATAAATAATCTATTTTGGACCAATCATCTTTTCTGGTCTGACCCATTCATCAAATTCTTCTTCGTTTAAAACACCTAATTCTAAAGCAGCTTGTTTCAAGGTTAAACCATGTTTATGTGCATGTTTAGCTGTCTTAGAAGCAGCATCATAACCAATCTTTGGATTCAATGCAGTAACTAACATTAATGATTCATGTAATAATTGATCAATTCTCTTAGTATTAGCTTTAATACCTTCAACACAATGAATCTTGAAAGAATTAGAAGCATCAGCTAATAATCTAACTGAAGATAATAAATTAGAAATCATAACTGGTTTAAAAACATTTAATTCAAATTGACCTGATGCACCAGCAAATGTAATAGCAGAATGGTTACCAAACACTTGACAACAAGCCATTGTTAAAGCTTCATTTTGAGTTGGGTTCACTTTACCTGGCATAATTGAAGAACCTGGTTCATTTTCTGGTAAAGCTAATTCACCATAACCACATCTTGGACCAGAACCTAAATATCTAATATCATTACCAATTTTATATAATGAAACAGCAACGGTATTTAAAGCACCAGAAGCTTCGACAACGGCATCATGAGCAGCTAAAGCTTCAAATTTGTTTGGAGCAGTATAGAATTGTAAACCAGTTAAATTAGTAACTTCTTCAGCAACTTTTTCTGGGAAACCAATTCTAGTATTTAAACCAGTACCAACAGCAGTACCACCTTGAGCTAAAAATCTTAAAGATTCTAAAGCAGTTTCAATTCTTTTAACACCATTAGTTAATTGTTGAACATAACCAGAAAATTCTTGACCTAAAGTTAAAGGAGTTGCATCTTGTAAATGTGTTCTACCAATTTTAATGATATCTTTAAATTCATCAGATTTAGCTTGTAAAGCGTCTCTTAAACCTTTTAATTCAGGTAATAAATGATTTGTAATTTCAGTAACAGCAGCAATATGCATAACAGTTGGGAAAGTATCATTTGAAGATTGAGACATATTAACATGATCATTTGGATGAACAGGTTTTTTAGAACCTAATTCACCACCTAAGATTTCAATTGCTCTATTTGAAATGACTTCATTAGCATTCATGTTAGATTGTGTACCAGAACCAGTTTGGAAAACAACTAATGGGAAATGATCTAATAATTTACCTTCAGCAACTTCAGTTGCAGCAGTTTGAATAGCTTCAGATAATTTAGGATCTAAAGCACCTAATTCAGTGTTAACTTTGGCAGCAGCTTTCTTCAAGACACCAAAAGCATGGATGATTGGTTCTGGCATCTTTTCTCTTGTACCACCAATTTTGAAATTTTGGAAAGATCTTTGAGTTTGAGCTCCCCAGTATTTTTCATCAGGAACTTCGATGTCACCAAAGGCATCTTTTTCAGTTCTCAGTAACTTAGAAGTAGTTGCAAATGTTCTTGTGGAGACTGCTGATTTTGAGATTGATCTTGAAGCTGCTAGCATGGTTAAACGAAGAGAAGTTGACCTAGTTTGTGGGATGAATTGGTGGTTGTGAATTATTGAATTGAATTAATATAATTAAAAGATGGAGAAATGGACCTCAATATAAGTGAAAACTCGCGAGGAGGGAAGCACAGCCCGAGTCGGGAGCGAGGAATG
The DNA here is from genome assembly GCA_030572235.1 of Ambrosiozyma kamigamensis. Lineage (NCBI taxonomy): Eukaryota > Fungi > Ascomycota > Pichiomycetes > Pichiales > Pichiaceae > Ambrosiozyma > Ambrosiozyma kamigamensis. Next base: position 35,659 of record JAJLZM010000213.1, on the reverse strand, counting down.
TCCGGGGTGGTAGCAACTACAGAGGAAGGATATAACGGGCTGGCAGGTGGTGGTTCAAGGTTCAAGGGTTCAACGAGAGTAGAGGTGGTCAGGAGAGAGCAGGGTGTTGAAGGTCGAAAGTTGGGTTGCAAGAGTGTCGAAGTAACTTGTGCAAACAACAAAGACACACCTCTCGGATATCTCACCTCTAATCCGCTCACTGCGTTCAAAGAGTTCAAAGAGTACAATTTTTAATTGAATAACAATATAAAACAAAGAAGAAGAAATAGGAACAAAATAAAAATTTATGTAGACAAAATTATAGTTAAAAAAGGGGGACAAAGATAAAAATAAGATATAAGAATGGAAAATAATAATTAAAAGAGAAAATAAAAGATAAACACACTAAACACTAAAGAATGACAAACCATCTATCTATTCATGAATTAACTTTATATTTTTCAAATGTACAGCAGTAAATATAATTCAAAGTCTAAAGAATGTAATAACCTTCATTAGACCCATTGTAATACAAATCAAATGGTAATTCTTCACCTGTTTCAATAGATGTAACAGAGCTGACAGCAAGGATGGCATTTTCTGATCCAGCTTCAACAACTTCACTAACATCAAAATATAATTCCATTGGGAATAAGATTTCTTCATCTTCAACTTCATTAACAAGAACTTCAAATGATCCACTTGAAAATTCATCTAATTTATCTATTTTCAATGATAAACCTTCTTCAATATAAGTTAATGAAACATTATCATTTTCTGCTGATTCAATTGTTGCACTTGATGAAGGTATAACTAATGAAACTTCTTTAATAGCATCTTTTTTAGATTCTAACACTTCATATTCAAAAGTTAATGTGACTGAACCATTTTCATTATTATTCACCCAGGTGGTTAATACTATTGGTAATAAAACATTTTCATCATCACTAACTGAAGATTTTGGAGTACTTTTCCATCTTAAAACACCTAATGATTGATCATTTGAAGGAAATGGTTTAGTTGGATCTTTTAATCCAATTATAGAAGATGAATTGAATTTGGATTTATCAACATTTGGATGAGTCTTATATTGTGTTAAAATTTCTGGAACTTTTGTTAATTGTAAATTGATATTAGATAATGCTAATTCTGGATTATTAATTCTTAATTGTAAATCACCTTTAATTTCAGCTTGAGAAACTGAACCTTCTCTAGTAATTTGAGCTGAAAATTTTTCATTTATAACTATTAAAATACCATTATTTGCAATTCTTTCTTTGGTTGGTGTAGATGGTGTAATATCACGTTGAACTTGAGTTGATTGTCTTGGAGTAACTGGTGTATTAATTAATAAAGGTTGAGCAGATTCAGCACCACCAATTCTTGACGATTTCTTACCCAATTGTAAACCACCTTTTCTTCCTGATCCAGTATTAAATCTTGATGCACGAGCAGGAACTTCAGGTTCAGGTTCACTATATGCTGATGGCTGCACGATTGGTTGAGCTTGATAAGTTGGTGCAACAAAGTTTTGTTGTTGTTGGAATTCAAATGATTCCATGTTTTTCTTCATCATTTCTTTTCTTTGGATTTCTTTAGCCTTTCTCTTTCTTTCTTCAGTTGCTTCCAATTCTTTGTTTCTTTCTATAATTTCTTGAATCTTTTCTTCATGAGATTCCATTTCTAAGAATGTAACAATTTGAGATAATGATAATGATTCCTTATAACCAGAGTTTATAATTTCATCAAAAGCATTTAAAATTTCAAAACAATTTTCAAAGATTTCTCTTTCATCAACAGTTCTTAAAATAGTTGTAATTGTAGAAGTAAATAAATGTAAAGTATCAATATCTAATAAAATATTAGAATGTTTATTAGTAATTAAAACAACATAGAATTCTTCTAAAGGTTGATAAACATATCTAACATTATCATCTTCAACAGTGGTGTGTTGATTTTTAGTTGAATCAGATAATAAAGATGGAAAATTGGCCAATAAAGAAGTAACTCTATTTTTATCTAAATCCCTAAATTGTCTTGATAAAAGGGCTTTACCACCACGAGAACAAATTGATGCTGCTAAAACAACCATTTTTTATATTTATTGATTTGAAAAAATGATGATGATACGTGTAAAATAAAAAGTTTAGGAAAGAATATGATTATATGAAATAAGAAGAACAATTAAAATGAATGGTTTTGTAATCAATTGTATCTAATAAGAAATGTGATTCTATATAAATGGATAGATGAAGTGTTCTTTCAATTAATCAAAGTTCTTTACCAACAATTTCAAATCAAATGAAAACAACACATAATTTCCAATATGCGATTTTTGAAAATCGACGCGTGCTTTTGGCACAGGGCTCGTAACACGCCGATGGGCGGGGGCTGGTTAACTGCGGCGCATTATTACTTTGCCTCATCTGATTTTCCATAAATTTATTTTCATATAAGTTAATCATTGATTAAATAATTTAAATTATTGTTGATTAGATTAAAAATATTGATCATTTTGGATTCTTAAACAATGAAGACAGATTATTATGAGCTTCTGGAAGTTTCTCAGTCTGCAACAGATTCCGAAATCAAAAAAGCATATAGAAAGAAAGCGCTAAGACTACATCCTGATAAAAATCCAGATAATATTGAAGAAGCTACTAAATTATTTAATGAAGTTAGAATAGCTTATGAAACATTAAGTGATGTTCAAGAAAGAGCGTGGTATGATTCTCATAAATTTCAAATTTTAATGGAAGATGATGATTATCCAGAAGATAATAATAATAATAATGATTCTCCAATGTATTATGCTGGTACTACAGTTCAAGATATACAGAAATATATGAATAATGATCTTTATACTAAAATGAACGATTCAGTGCAAGGCTTTTATAAAGTAATTAGTGTTTTATTAGACAAAATTGCAAGTGAAGAAGTCTTAACAGGTAAACAAGAAAATTTACCAGGTTTTAAAGATTTTAAAGATGATACAACTTTTGCAAATGCATGTGATCCAAAAGAATTAATGTTTCCAAGATTTGGTAATTCAAAATCTGATTATGGTAGTGAAGTTAGAATATTTTATAAAATATGGTCAAATTTTCAATCTGTTAAAACATTTGCATGGTTTGATGAATATAGATATTCATCTGCCCCTGATAGAAGAACTAGAAGATTAATGGAAAAAGAAAATAAAAAGGCTAGAGATCAAGCTAGAAGAGAATATAATGAAGCTGTAAGAAAATTAATTGCATTTATCAAGAAGAAAGATCCAAGAGTTAATCCTTCTATTATGAAAAAATATGAACAAGATAAACTCAAGAAGCAGCAAAGTGCACTTAAAGAACAAGCCAAGAAAGAAAAGACTGAAAGACAGAGACAAAGACAGGTATATGAAGAACAAGATTGGCAATCTGTTGATCCAGATGAATTGGCTGAAATTGAAGAACAATTGAATAAGATATATGAAGAAGAAAATATTCTTAATGGTATTGATTCTAATGATGAATTAGATAATGGTGATTTTTATGAATGTATAATATGTGAGAAGACATTTAAAAGTGAGAAACAATTTCAAGAACATGAAAAATCTAAGAAACATGCTAAATTATTGAAGAAATTACAATGGGAAATGAGAAAAGAAGGAATAGAATTAGGTCTTGATGGTGATGGTTATGTTAAAGAAGAAATTGATGATTCTGATTTTGATGAATTTGATGATGCTCTTGAAGATTTCGATGATGATTTAAATGTTGATGATTTAACTGAAGATCAAATTGATGAACTCATAGCTCAATCTGAAATCCAAGAATCATTAAAAACTAATAAAGAAAAGAAGGAAAAGACTCCTGGTGTTACTATTGTGGATAACGAAATTAGTGATATATCTGATGCATCCGAATCAAATAATACAGCTGCAGTTGATGAACCTATAATAGATGATGAAATTGACTCAGAAGATGATATTCTTCTCCCTACACCTAAATCTAAATCGAAAAAATCAAAAGGCAACACTGATGATAAATTGGCAGAACTAACTGCTATCTTAGAGAGTAATAAACTTGACTCTGATGATGATGATTGGTATAATGACTCCAAGAGAAATAAAAAGAAGGGAAAGAAAGGTAAATCATCTAATAAATCAACAAATGTTTTTAAAGAAAGTTCTTTTGTCAATATTTCTAATAGTGCTAATATTAGTAGTTCTAACACTAGTTCTGAAAAATGTACAGTTTGTGGTGAAATATTTAAAAGTAGAAATAAGTTATTTCAACATGTTAATTCAACTGGACATGCACTAGCTCCAAAATCTTCAAAAAAGGGTAAAAAAGGTAAGAAGAAATAATTAGAAAGCATATTGGGGTTTTATATGTACTATTATATATTTATTTAATTTACAGGTGCATTTGCATTAGCATTAGCATATATATGATCATCATTATTGTAACAAAAGTAAATTAACAAAAGTCCAACTATTTGGTTAGTACACACACTTGAACCTTCTGAAAAAAATCAACACGCACATGTTGAAGATATTCCTTGAATTTATTTATCAAAAACAATTACAATATATTTTACTAAGTCATAAATTTTCTAAAAATGAAAGATTTTATTAATAAGTATATAAAAAAATGAATAAAGAGATGTATTAAATTAGATCGGAATATTAAGGAGAGGAAAGACTAAAAGTACAACGTTGAATGAGAAAAGTATGCATAAAAGAATAAAAGAAAAAGAATATCATAATAAATCATAAAGATATAGTTAATATTTGTTCACTAATGAAATCAAAAGTGATAAATGATAAATAGATGAAAATAAAATGGGACGAATAAAAATAAAAATAATTTAGAAGAATTAAATAAAAAAAGAAGATTGATAAAACAGACTATGCAATATTAGAACAAGTGATAAAATAAAAATGAAAATAAAAATGAAAACAAAAAGGGTATATGTTTAGCTTTAGAAGATTAAAGCAACTAAACCAAAAGCGACAGCTAAGAAACTAGCAGGTTTGGCAACATTACCAGCACCTTCATAAGCAGTGACACTGGATAAAGTAGAAGTAGTACCAACAACTTCAGTTGATAAAGTGGTCTTAGCATTATTTTCAGAAGAAACAACGACAGATGCAGATGAAGTAGTTGGACATGGAATAGTTGTTGTAATAGTTTCACCATTTGAAACAGTAGTAATTGTTGAGTATGAAGAAGCTTCAGTAGTAGTAGCAGTACATTTTGGACATGGAACAGTTTCAGTAATAGTTTCACCATTTGAAACAGTAGTTAAAGTGGAGTATAAGGAAGTTTCAGAAGTGGTTGGACATGGAATAGTTGTTGTAATAGTTTCACCATTTGAAACAGTAGTAATTGTAGTTAATGGAACTGAAGAAGTAGTTGCAGTACATTTACCATTTGAACATGGAAGAGTTTCAGTGATAGTTGAACCATCAGTAGTAATAGTGATGGTAGTTGAAGTGTAGTTGGAGTATGGAGCTGGAGTATATGATGAAACAGCAACTGAAGAAGATGAAGAAGAAGATAAAGTGGTTGGAGTTTTAGTTAATTTGATTGCAACACAGTCACCTTTTGAGTTACCCCACATAATTTCATATGATTTAGTTGAGTATTGATAAGAATCACCAGTGTTTTTACAAGCATAGAAACCATCTTCAGTACCATTAATTTGTAAGGTACCATCATCGGAGAAAGTAATAACATCAGTTGAATCAAGAACAGCTAATTCAACATAACCACCATAACCAGCATTAGTGTTGAAATAGTAAGTATAAGTATAAGTGGATTCTAAAGAAGAACCAGTATAAGTTAAAGTTGTAGCATCATCACCTAAGAAGAAGTAGTTGATACCAGCACCTTCATGAGCAGTGTATAAACCTAAACCATTTAAATCAGATTCATCGGATTCAGAGTATAATTGAACATATTCAACAGCAGCAGATGAAGCAGCAGAAGAAGCAGCAGCAGAAGAACTAGTAGTTGATTCGACAACAGATGAAGAAGATGAAGAAGAAGAGGTAGATGGAGATGTTGTTAATTTGATAGCAGTACAATCTTCACCAACTGAGTTACCATACATAACTTCATAAAAGTTAGTTGATTGTTGATATTCATCACCAGTGTTTTTACAAGCATAGAAACCATCTTCAGTACCATTTAAACTTAAAACACCATCATCAGAGAAGGTGAAAACAGCATCAGAATTCCAAGCAGCTAATTCAACATAAGAACCATCGACATTTAAATATAATGGAACAGCATCAGTGGTAACTATAGTTGTATCAGTGTAAGTTAAAGCTAAACCAGTTGTACCTAAGAAGGCGTAACTAAATCCACCACCTTCATGAACAGCGTATAAACCTAAACCATTGATATCTGAATCGTCAGATTCAGCATATAAAGTAACAGTATCAGCTAAAGCCTTTGAGACGATAGCTAAAGTAGTTAAAGATAATGAAAATTTCATAATAGCGAATGTAGTATTGATATAATTGTTATAACGATTGTATTAATGATGAAGAAAAGAAGAATAATAATTGTAAGTTTGATAAGTTAAAAAAAAGAGGAATCGATGTTGAATTTATACTAATCAGGTGGTTTACGATAATGACCTCACAGTCATTGGAGGAGCTATGCGATGAGGTTATAAATATCTCGTACCCCTTCCGGGTGATTGAACAGGTGAACCGTATTAACTACTGTACCATACAGTCCATACTGGGTTAAGTATATTGCCATTTGGATAATTTGCCCTTTGATTGAATGACAACAATGTAAGACTGTTTAAAACCCTAATCATGCAAGTCATGAGCAGTAAATTGTTGGTGCATGTAAACAGTTTTAAGCTAAATATAGCTGTTTTTTGGGCTCTCGGATCATCCTGATTGAAAAAAGCTGTTAAAAAAAGATGAAAAAGATGATCGGCGATTGGTTTTGCCGATGCTCGAGCCGCGCGGAGCTGCTTCCAAAAATAGATTTCGATTTCTTTTGGAAGTTTTTAGTGGCTTCTAGTGGCTTCTATCTTAATCAGATTTACACAGGGTTCACTGAGTTCACTGAATCACTGAATCAATATTGTATTACCATAATCATGGGAATTTATGGCATTAATTACTCAAAACATCAAAAGAGGCAGTATGGATGAATCGTGGTTTGATAATTAAATTGATATCAAACAAAGTTACAAACAACAATACTGCTATAATTAAATATGATTCAATTAAAATTTCAATTAAAGGTAAACAAACATTTATATTACGCTGCTGATTCGTGCATAATATCAGACTATTATGTCAATATGTCATCATCAAGATTCAAGAATATCAATTATAAGAAACAGGGCATGCATGCATACAATTTACAAATTGAAGAAATAAAGGAAAGATTTATCGAAGACTTTTAATCCTTTTTTATAAGGAACGCAATATACAGTATTAATATGACAACTGTAACTGAAGATCATTATGAATTAAGTACTCATATATATTTTCTTGATAATTGTATGATTATCGACCGGCGTATTGGGATTTGGAAAGCGATATGAATCCCCGATGATAGAAGCCAATTAATATACCAAGACACTAAAAAAAGACTAAAAAAAGCTAAAATGGGATGATTTTACAATTAAATTAATTAATTAATTAACAAAACAAAACAAAACAGTCAAAACTTATATATTATTCTTATTATACAAATTAAAGTGATCCGGTAATAACGTACTAGTACGGTAATAAAAGAAGGGCGAAGAAAACTTCAAAAAAAAATCAAAACATATATTAACCATATACATCAAAAGATAATTAATAATTATAGATCAAAAAATTTGAGAAAAATTATAGGTAATCAATATCCACTCTTTTTTGTTTTTTCCCAAATAAAGTTTTCTATAGGATTCAATTCAATGTTATTCATATTATTAGCTTTATTTATATCATAAACATCATCTATTAAAACAATATCATTAATTTTTTGTGAAGTAATCTTTAAATAACTTAAATTTAAATGTGTTTTAAATGGTAAATGAATTGTAATATCTTCATCTAATTTTTGATCATATCTTGTTGTTATTAAATCAACATCGGATTGTAAATTTAATTCAAATGATGATAATAAATTGGGTAATAAATGACTTAATTTATATTCAAATTTATGAATAACATCAGGTTTGATATAAATACCAATTGATAAAATTGATAAACGTTTTAATGGTTTAATAAAATCATTAAAAAACCCATTTATTTCAGATAATTTTTTAGATATTTTTAAAGTTAATACCATTAATGAAATGGGTAACATTGAACTAATTTCTGAAATAGAAAAATTAATATCAAAAAATTGACATGAAGATGAAAGATTATTTAATTCCATTATTTCAGGTAGATTTTCATCACAACTAGAACGGAATTCATTTAATTTAGGAAGATTTTTAAAATCTAATTTTAGGAATGGTTCACCTCTCCCAAAGTTAAGTATAAGTATTATAACTGATTTAGGTAAACTATCAATAAAAGCTTGAATTTTAGTAGAACTCATGGTCAAAGTTGATAACTCAATTGATTTTAAACGTCTTAATTTAAATTTATCTTGAAGTTCAATATTCAAAAATGAATTAATATATATATATAAACGTTTCAATGATTCTGGCAGATGAAGAGTCAAATTTACTGGAGAAAAAGTGTTAAAAAGCTTTAATTGCTTTAGATTTTTTGCCCTTCTAAAATCAGAATCATTTGTGAGCACTAATAATTTCTCTAAATTTTCAATATTATTTATATCTTCTAAACTATAGCTAATGCTGTTCATAGAATTTGATTTTATAGAGAACTGTTTAATATTTTTGTTATTGATTTTCGAAATGAAAGAAGAATCACGAATATTAAAAAAATTCAATTCTTCAAGACAAGTCATGTTGCTAATAACTTTAGCATCATAATCATTAAGACCTTCTAATTTATGGACAATACTAATTGATTTCACATTATTCTTGAGTAATTCTAACTTCTTAATCCAATCAGTATTGCAAAAAGATAAATTTAGAACAATATTTTCAATATTTGAAATATCTAACAACCAATTAATTAACTGTGGTTCATTTTCAGAATTTCTACCAAGTCCAATATTCAAAACTTTCTTTCCCTTTATTCCTGCTGGTGACATTAACCATCTATTGATATTATTATAAGCAATTCCATTAAGAGTTATAACATCCAAGGATAATTCAATTAATCTTGGTAACCGTGATGTGAAGTCAAATATACCAATTGAACTAGTCAATCCTAAATGAAGTTTAGTAACACGATTAAGATAATCATCACAAATACGAGAATCGGGTTCAGAAAATGGGCAAACATTTGCTTCTAATTCATTGATGCATAAATTTAAAAACATTTCAAGATTTATAATATTTTCTAAATCGAAAACCATACTTTCAATTATTCCTTTATTAAATTTAATATTATTCGTAATCAAAACATTAACAAAATCAATAAAATAATCACTTGAAGTATATAATTTTAATGGTAATAATTCTAAATTCATTTTAATAACTGGATCAATTAAATATAATCCATCAAATGTAATTCTAATTTCTGATTCTTTAATAATTGATAAATAAACATTTAATGTAAACTTATGACTAATCTTATCACTCTTATTATTTAAATATGATACCATCAATGAAAAGAAATCAGCTGTTGATGTACATCTATTATTAAATAAATCATATTTTGTATGATCAAATATTAATGATATAAGTTCATCTGGAATACCCTTTAAAATATGACTAACTTTTCTATCTTCTTGATTGTTAAGTGGCTCCAGCTTCATAATTGTTGATCAATGCTTATCATGGATAAGGTATCTTGGTCTTGTGAGTTGTGACAACTTGTGAGTCTTGTTTTACTGCCTTGCTCCTTAATAAAAATTATTCGGGAATTCTCTTTAAGGCTCAAATTAACTAAGAATGGGTTTGATCTCTGCTTAGACATTCAATCAGATATATGATCGAGAGTTGATGGTAAAAGATGTATCTCTATCGATCAATTGAAAGCTGGTTGGTTGGGATTGTTGGTTGAAAATGACAATCAAAATCAAAACCATTAAAAACAAAGGTTACGACAGAGAAAATGTAGTATCCAGATAGCCAATCACATACGATAAACGCACATGCAAAGAAAAATCAGCCACCCGCGCCACCCGCGCCACCCGCGCCATAGCAGAAAAACGTAATGAGAAATTAAACCACAAAAATTTCAAATCAGAAATCGCCCGTGTAGCGTAATGGTTAACGCGTTTGACTTCTAATCAAAAGATTCTGGGTTCGACTCCCAGCATGGGTGCAGGCGAATTTCTAATTTTTTTTAAATTTGAATCATAGTATATGAATTTTTGTTCACTTTTGTTACTTTCTAAATTGATAACTACAGATTCTGTTATCGGTCAGGAAATTAAGATTTTTAATTAATCTATATAAATAAGAATATTAATAAAGCTTTAATGTTGTTTAACAACACCAGCAGCGTTAGCACTAGCTAAAATATGTTTCTTATAATCATAAATATCACCATCAAATCTCTTAACAGTACCTTCTTCACTGACCCATATTTCATTACAAACATCATTGATAATGGAAACATCATGCGAAACCATCAAAACACCACCTTTAAATCTCTTTAATGCGTCAGTTAAAGCATCCAAACCAGATGTATCCAAATGATTTGAAGGTTCATCTAAAATTAAAATATGAGGATTACTTAAACATAATGCAGCAAATGCAACTCTTGATTTTTGACCACCAGAAAGTAGTTCCATCTTTTGTAAAGCCAATGAACCAGTGATACCAAAAGAACCTAAATGACGTCTATATTCTTCATCTGTCTTACCGTGATATTTTTCAGACATCCATCCAACTGCATTTTGATTAAGATCCATTGAATCAACATGATGTTGTGCAAAATAACCTATTCTTAATCTTGAGTTTTTTGAAACCGAACCATCTAATGGAGTATTATCACCCATCAAAACTTTTAATAATGTAGTTTTACCACAACCGTTGGCACCAACTAACGCAATTCTTGAATCTAATTGAACATCTAAAGAAACATCATTTAATAATAATTTCTTAGGATCATAACCAAAGGAAACATCCAAAAGTTGTAATATTGGAGGAGATAATTTTTCTGGATCAGGAAATCTGAATGTGACTGTTTTTTCTTCTTCTGGTGGTTCTAAAACTGGTAACTTTTCTAATTTCTTAATTCTTGATTGTGCTTCTGATGATTTGGCTGCATTATATCTGAATTTATCAATAAAAGCTTGTAAATGAGCTCTATATGCCATTTGATTTTCATATTCTCTCTTTTGATTCTTTAATCTTTCTTCTCTTGTAGAGTTGAAAGAGGAGAAATTAGAACCTCTATAATAGTCTAATCTTTCTGAATGTTGATGAATAATATCTGTAGCAACTTCATCTAAAAATGCACGATCATGGGAAACAACTAAAACAGTAGAAGGATAAGTTTGCAAGTAGTGGGCAAGATATGTACTCGAAGGAACATCCAACATATTAGTAGGTTCATCTAACAATAACAAATCAGGTTTACAAAACAATGCTCTAGCTAAAGATAATCTCATTCTCCAACCACCAGAAAACGATTTTGTAGGGAGTCTTTGGGACTCTTGAGAAAAACCTAAACCAAATAAAATAGAAGCAGCTCTACCTTCAGCTTTATCAGATTCCATATCACCTAATTTTTCACCCACACTCTCTAATTTCTGTAGTAAATCAGATTGTTCATTTTCCAATTTCTTCATTTCTAAAGATTCTTCTTCAAATTCGTTTTTCAAATTTTCGATTTCATTTAATCTTTCATTAAGTTTTGTTTCTTCAAGTAATAATTGCTTTCTCCAAACATCAGCATCTAAAACAGTCTGAAGTGCTGGAACATCATCACCTCTAACTTCTTGTTCAACATGCAAAATTGTGATATGCTGAGGAATATTTAATTCTCTTCTGGATAATGCCCTCAATAATGTAGATTTACCGATACCATTTTGACCAACTAAACCATATCTTCTACCAAAAGCTAGCGTTAGTTGAGAATCAGATAGAATTCTTTGACCTTGACCAACATATAAATCAAATGTATCAATTTTAATATCTTTAGATTTACCTGCACCAGCACCAAAATCAATAGGGTTAACTTTCAAGAAGAATGAATCATAATCTTCTTGTTTAGCATCATTGATTAACTTGGATGCTTCATATTGAACAAATTTATTATTTCTCTTAGCAACTTTCTTAGCAATTTTTGCTTCAGCCTTTTGAAGTTTCTTCTTATCAACTCTTGTTTCCATCATTCTACCAGTATGTTCAATATCAGTTGTGGATTGTAGTAATGCTAATGAAGAATCTAAATCCCTTTGTTGACTTTGGATTAAACTTATATCTAATAATCTCTTTGAGGTATCTCCTGTGATTGATAATTTAGCCATATTATCATTCAATTTTTTGGTTAAAGTTTCAGTAAGTTTTTTAACTAAATTATCAACTTTAGTAGAATTTCCACCTGCACTTATTAATAACTCTTCCAAAAACGCAACTTCTTTTGGAATATCCAATTGTTGTGCAAGGACAGCATCTTCTGTTGAACTTGAGATATGATTAACGTAACCTAAAGCATAGTCAGCAACAACAGGATCAATTCCCGAGGCAGCCTGACGAAGTTGTAAATTGAAATTGGACATTATTCTAATAACTAATATTATCAAAAGAAAAGAAGATCAATTTAGGTTGTTCTATACTTAATTGTAGAATTCAATGATGAAATCAACACAAATAATGAAAAAATTTCGACTGGTTTCGCTCGTGCGGCTACTCTTTAATTTTTGTTTTTGTGTTCCTACTTCCTAAAACAATTATCGAAATCATCCATTTAACTATAACTAGATCGAATTTGTCTATAAAGTTAATATTATACAAAGCATTTACTCTAAAAATAATTGAACCTTTCTTTTACCAGTCATTTCATCCAACACTGATTTCACAGAAACATCCACCTTATCGAAAACTGATAACTCCTTGAATGTACCATTTTTATCTTTGAAAGATAACTTATATGAATCTTCATCAAACTTGGCTGAGTTGACGTCACCAAGAACTTCCAACTTGATTAAACTTTCAACACCAAATTTAGGAACAATCACGACAACACCATTCGAAAAGACTTTTATAACATAACCTTCTTGTGAAGTTTCATTTGCTTTCATAACTTGACCAACATAGTATTCAATACTAGCTCTACCAGCAAATTGGGCATTTCTATGACGTTTGTTAATGTTCTTAACGACCAAATCCATCTTAGTTTTATCCATATGAATATTATGCAATGGTTCATAACCAATGGCAGCAGCTAATTGTCTATGAGCAACAACATCACAATATCTACGAATAGGTGATGTAAAATGTGTATAAATATCAACAGCTAACCCATAATGTCTGAAATCAGGATATGAAAAATTTCCAGATGCAAAATATTCTGCAGCCATCATACATCTTGTGGCCATAATTCTAAGTAAAGTGTTGAAATAAGGATCTTTTGGATCATCACATCTATCTAAAGAATCTGCCAATGCTTTTGAACTTTCTAATGAAATACTCATATTTTTCTTAACACGTAACATATCATTTAAAATCTCAAAATTAGTAGCAGGTGGAGGAGCATGACGACGTAACATAGCAACTTGTGGGAATGCTTCATAAATCTTTCTAGCTACAGATATATTACCAAGTAACATAAATTCTTCAACTAAAGAATTTGTATCCAATAATTTTTTGATTTCAACTTCACCTGGATCTGATGTTTCACTATCCATATGCACTTTAACTTCAGGGGAGGCTAAATTTAAAGCACCAGCATCCATTCTTTTCTTCTTTAATTTTTTAGATAACTTTAATAATATTCTCATACCTTGAGTTAATGGATCGTTTTGAGACTTATCGTCTATTCTAATTTGAGCTTGTTCGTAAGCAAATGCTTCTCTTGATTTAATAATAGATTTAGTAAAACTGACATTAACAATATTTGCATCTTCATCCATTTCCCAAAGAACAGAAAATGCATATCTTTCAACATATGGCTTTAAAGAACATAAATCAGTACCTAACAACATTGGCAACATATCAATTCTCTTATCAACTAAGTAAACAGAAGTACCTCTTGAAGCACCTTCTTGATCTAATGCAGAACCTGCTTTAACAAAATGAGTGACATCAGCAATATGAACGCCAACCTCATAATTACCATTTGGAAGCTTTTCAGCATGTAATGCATCATCGATATCAACACACCCTGGTGGATCAATAGAACAAATTAATTTATCTCTTAAATCTCTTCTTTTAGCTAATTGTGGATCACCATTATTTAGATTTTCAGGAACTTTCCAATCGTGTCCTTCTTTAGGCAAACAATCAAGCACATTCTTTGAGAATGGTCTATATTCAACATCATGCTCTAATAACAAAGCTTCTTGTTCGGCATCTTTATCTTCAACTTCACCCAATGTTCTGACAAAATGACCTTCTGGAAATTTAGAATTTGTTGGCCAAGAATCAACAGCAATAACAATTCTCTTACCAACCAACTCTTTTGCTCTTCTAGTTTTAATTCTTATCTTAGGTAAAGATCTATCCATCAATATAACAAAACAATTCTTAGCAGCATTTCCTCCAACTTGATTTTTATTCACTGTATTAGGTGCTAGTTGACCAACATATAATCTCCAACTTCTTTTCAAAACACCAACAACTTTACCTGTTGGAACAACTCTTTTATTTTCTTCAACCTCACCACCCTGTGCTTTAACAGCCTCTTGAGTTAACAATCTTCTTTCTTCATCACTTATAATAACTTCATTTTCATCCTCGTCACCAACAGCATTTTTATTGATAACCTCTTCATCAACAATTTCAGTGGATGGCTTTTTCCATTGAGATTTTGGTAAAATTTCAACAACAACAGAATCACCATTGAAAGCTCTATTTAAATTTTCTCTACCTAATATCAACAAAGGTTTTGGTAAGGAAGGAACAGAAATTGAACCTTCTAAAAAGTTATAAGAGGAAACATTTATATTACCTTGGTACAAACTTCCATTTTTGATACCACCCATCAATCTTGCAGTAGAATAATAATCAGGATATTTAATTTCATTTAATCTGGAAGAGAACCCATCTGAAGATGGTAACATATCTTGTAGTTCAGCAGAATTTGGTAGTATTGAAACATATTCTTCTAAAGTTAAAGCAATAACACCATCGGCCTTAGCCTTTTCATTATTAGCCTTATCATTAGTTAATAAAACAACTGAAACATTAGATCCATCCAAATGAGAATTATAAAATTTTGCAGAATGTCTAATTAATCTATCATTATAATCATTAATAATTTCACCTTTTTGTCTAGGCAAATATGTTGTAGCTTTAAATTCATTATGAAAAACAACACATCTTTTTTCTTCATTTTTACATAAAGTTCTTAATCTTAAATAAATTGGGAAACTTTTATTTCTGACTTCTTCTAAAACAGTTTGTGGAATAATAACATCATAAAAAACAGCATCACTTTCAAGCATATCAATTGCATTTAAAACAACATTTGTATCGAGCAAAACGTAATGTTTTCCAATATCATTTTTACCTTTTAAATCTAATGGAGAATCGGATAGAATGGGATGTGATATTTCTTCAGTTGTGGCACCAGCTTGATAATAATCTGAACATTTTGAACATACTTGTGAAGAACATGGAATATCATCTCTTAAGTAGTGCTCTCTAACAATTTTTAAGGCACCACCATTACGGGACCTCACAAACACTTTTTGAGTGACAGCAAGCCCCTTGGATAATCTTTTTCTTTTCTGAACCGTGGTAGACATTATCTTGGATGATGATTTGTAAGTAAGTTCTAAAAAATTGAAAGGACCTTAATTAGTAAGTTGTTTAACTTAAAATTTTCAGCGATGCGATTTTTTTTTTGATTTTTTTTAATGATTTCTATGATTCCAACTAATTAAAGAATAAATAGTAGAACTACAAACATATTAAAGATGGTTGATATTACAGAAGTATCAGAAGAAGATATCAAAATCGATCAATTGGTTTCAGAATGGGAAAAGAGAAGATACGTCCCAAAAAGTGGTGATCCATCATTACCTCCACAATTATCTGAATTGACTGGTAAATCAACTGATCAAGTTATGAAAGATTTAAATAGATTACCTTTATTTATGACTGAATTAGATGAAACAGATGGTGATGGAGGTGAAAATATGCAAGTTGAAGCTTTGAAAGCTCTAGCTTACGAAGGTGAACCCGATGAAATTGCAACTAATTTCAAGAATCAAGGTAATGATTGTTATAAGGCTAAACAATATAAAGATGCTGTTGACTATTACACTAAAGGTTTAGATGTTGAATGTGGTGTTGATGATATAAATTCAGCTTTGTATTTAAACAGATCTGCTTGTAACTTAGAACTAAAGAACTACAGAAGATGTATCAATGATGCTAAAGAGTGTTTAAAGATTCAACCTAAAAACATCAAGGCTCTTTTCAGATCTGCCAAAGCTTTTTTTGCAATTGCATCATATGATGAAGCTGAGATGGTTTTAGAATATGCTATAAGTATAGATGACAAAAATGCTGCTGTTAAATCATTATTGAAAACAATTCAGGATAAGAAGAGAAAGATAGAGGAAATTGCAGAAAGGAAGAGAAAAGAACAAGAAGAGAAAGATAGAATAGAGCAAACTTTACAAAGTGCAATAAATTTAAGAGGCATAACATCCATTACTACATCTAAACCTGCTGAACTTCTTTCTGAAAGTAAGATACATTTAGAAGATAAGAATGATGTCGAATCCCAATTAATTTTACCAGCAATGATTATGTATCCAACAACCGATGAATTTGATTTTATTGCAGAAACAAGTGAATTAACTTCTCCATATGAATTAATGGAAATTGTGTTGGATAGACCCCAATCATTTTTTGAAGAAGAAAAGCATAAAAATTTCAAACCAAAGAAATTGGAGGCATATTTGGAAACAGAATCTGGTGGTTTAATCAAAGTAGGAAAGAAAGTTCCTTTAAATTCAGCGTTAACTTCACAGAAACCAAAAGTTCCATTATTTGATAATTCATTAAGAATTTATTTTGTGCCGAAGGTTGATTCTGCTGATTGGATTAAAACATGGAACAAAGAGAAAGCTTTAGAGAGTAGAAAATAATTTAATACTATTTATTTTTTGTAATATTATAACTTACTGTACTTAGTCTTTTTTTAAAAAAAATATTAATGCAAAAATCTATTACTAATGGTACACATTAAACAAAACATAAGAAGAGCTTAAACAAAAAAGATGAGTTAACTAATCTTCCTTCCACTTACCAAACTTCTTGTAATCATCATATAAAGATCTGAATACAACTCTACTTTGTCCATCCAAACTGGCATTGATATAGTTTAATTCATTGGTAGTAAACAAATCGAATGCTAAAAACAATCCAGAAACAACTGTTTCTCTTAGTTCAGGTCTCAATCTAAATCTAATATAAAATCTCAAATAGTAGAAGATTAATATTGGCAAGGACTTTCTTAAGTGTGATTTGAAAATTGCCGATGATTCTTGTTGTTGCTGTTGCTGTTTACTTGAATTAGTTTCACATAAGTTACTCATTAATCTTTGATAAGCTAATGCACAGCTATCAGAGCAGGCTATTTTAGTGGTGCTAACTGTATTTTGATTCTTTTCAAATAAAGATTCGAGTAATGTTTCGAATGCTTCTATAATTAAATGTTGTCTATTAGAAAATCTGAATCTTTGGAATAGTAACAAGTTTGAAATGATCTGAGTAGATTGTATATATATTAGTTCTGCTTTATTTATAGTCTCCACATCGGCATCATAAGATAGAACCAAATTCAGTGATTGAATAACAGTGGTTGGATAAAGAATGATTAATTCTACAGAATATTGAGTTAAAATCCAACTTTTAGATGAAATAAGGCCTTTGAAACATTTAATAACTCTCAATAAACGTTCTGGTGCATTCAAGCTTCTTTTAGAATTACTATTGGAAATAAGGGAGATTGATTTTGTAGCAAATTTATGAATATAAGATAGATCCTCTACTTTAGGAGCAGATTCTAAGAATGAAATAATTAATTCAATTGATTGAGTTTCAACTTCGGTATTTCCAATTGCAAGTTTCCAAGCAGAAAAATACTTTTCAGAATTAATTAAGCCTAAGTCAGTTAAATATTTTGTTAATGCATCGTAAATCTCTTGAGTAATATCCAAGTTCAAAAATAGGGCCAATATATACTCTGTTGAATAATATTGGGAAAAATTGATGACCAATTTGAACAATGATTCCTTAACAATAATAGATTCCGAATGGGTGTCTCCAATATTCCTGATGATTTCCTTGATATCATCTTTAGTAAACACAATGGTTTCAGTTTTAATTTCACAAATACTATTAGCTAACCAACTAATATTATTATCATTAAGTTTGGAATCAGATGATTTTAATAAATCTAAAAATTTCTGTTGAAGTTCGGAGGATAACTTTGATTTGTTATCAGAAGAATCGACAGATATTAATGATAATGCAATATTTAGTATACCATTTAATGATATTTTTTTGGATGCTTTCACAGCTGGAACTTTCTTTAGTAAAACTTTATAAACTTTCTTAGTAAAGCTTGAAGATGATTTATCATGTAATTGTTTCAAATGAGAAGTAAAAACCACTTTAAGAATATCTAATGATAAATTTAAAACTTCTTGGTCAGAAGATGATTTAATTAACTTAATTAAACTATCAATATCAGTTTCAATATTAGATTTGAAAGTAGGCTGAACCAACAAATCAATAATACAATTTCTTGAAACTAAAAGAGCGTTTGGATTTGATGAAATTTCAAGTAAACTATTTAAAGCTTCCTCTCTTTGGTTCTTTTTATAACAATAAACTGGAATTGATTTTAGGGAATCCACAAATGCATAGTTACCGCCGTTGATCTCTTTGATTAAGCATGCGATAAAAGCTTGAATTAAAATAGGCTCCTCTTGTAAAAACCCATTATTTAAAATATGATTTAATTCTTTGATGCTCATAGATTTTATGAGTAATTCGACTAAATTGATAAGTTGAGAAGAGTCGAGAATAGATGATAATAAGACAAACCATCTGTTGAATATAAGCCTTTTGAAAGTTGGTTCAGAGCCTTTAAAGTAGTCAAGGAAGCCATTTAATACATTTGAACTCACCAATTCAGTATTTTGTTCGTAAATTCTAAATACGGAGATATGATAATATTTGGAATCAAAGCAATTATTCTCAAGAATGTTCTTGTATGACGCAGGTAGACTATCTAATTCATATAGCATTAACACTAATGACTTCAATTTCCAATCAACATCTCTGTTCTTAGAATAATCATCATCAAACAATTTAAACAATGAAGATTCAACCTTATTTAGATTTCCAATTAAAGCTTTAACAATAGCAACATTATGAGAACCAGAAACCCCATTCAGTAAACCAGAGCACATTGATATTAAAGCTATAGGATATGCAAAAGACTCTGAATTCTTGTATGCGTCAACCAAATCTTCAATTAATCCAGCTAAGTGAATTTGTGATAATGTAATCACTTGTTTCCCAACCTCATTACTAAACTCTTCAGAAATCACAATATTTTTTTCAGTTACTTTATTAGATTTAATAAAATCAACCCAAAGTTTGAAAAATTCAGGAATTTCTCTAGATCTAGCATAACAATTAAACAAAGAAACCAGCAACACAAAACCTTCCTGTTCATCATTAGATGCTGCTTTTAATATTTCATGGCTAAATTTAGTACCAACTTCAGAATTCTTTTGAAGAGCTTGAATAATAACCTGATAATTGACTGGAGTAGTGTTTATGGCATTACTAACTAGTGGGGACAAGAAATTTGTAGTTAATGCTTTGTTCATACCCACTAATTCCTCTAATAGCTGACCAGAAGAATTTGGAAACTTTGAAGTTAAAGATTTAAAAATATTTTCCAAAGACGATATAGATAATTTTGGAATTAAGAGTTTAAATAAATAATGAATGGATTCATCTGCAACGCTCTCTTGAATTGTAGGTTTGTTCATGAAAAATAACAAATTATCTTCTAGATTTGTAATATTTGTCTTGCTAAAAAGTATTTCATAAAGTATTCCTTCTAATGATGATTTGGATATTTCATTTTGTTTGATATGTTGTGAATTTAGTAAAGCAAGTAAGTTAGATAAGGATGATGAGAAAAATTGAGAGATTTGCTTTTTTCCATATTTTGTAACAGTAGTATTATTAAGTTTGAAAACTTGATTAATAATAACACAAAGTACCGAATCAAATTTCTCTGAAATAGTTGATTGAATTATTAATGTTAATTTGAGTAAGTCTTCAATAAATGTGATACTTTGTTCATCAGTAAAGGATAGCTTATGATCTTTCAATGCAAGATTCAATACCTTAAGAAATGAGTCAACAAGTTGTGGATTTGATTTAAAATTATTATTATTAGCTATATCAGTAACAGTTGAAGGTATGATTTCATTCAATTTAATATTTGATATTAATTTATCTCTAGTTGTTCGATTTCCATTGTTTTTATCCATTTTGATCCAAACTTGATTAAGTAAATTCCATATTAAAGAATTGCTTCTGCATGATTGAAACGGCTTCTGGCTTAGTTTATCACATATTAATTTTAATATAAAGCTTTCCTTTTCAGGTAGAAATAACTTAGTATCATCTGATAGAAGATCTGAAGAAATTTTGTGAATATCTTCAATTGTTGTGTTTTTGTTTCTGAGAAACCTCGTGATAGCCTCAGTTGTGGATAAATCAGGAACTTCAGCCATGATTAAAACTTAGTAAACGAGTTCTATAAACGATAAACAATTCCTCCCAAACCAGTTTTTGTCCAAACCCACTTATTGAAAAATCAAAAATAATTTTTAAAAATTAATTTTTGTGCGGCGGGTCACGTGACCGATTTTTTTAAATTTTTTGATTTCGTTTTGTTGACATGAAGAGCCAATTAGTACTTTGAAACGTTCACAAGAAATCAAGTGCTATACTACCTTCTTCTCATCCTTTAAGAATGTCTGACTTCAAGCTTGAATCAAATGGTGATGAAGATTCTATACCCAAAAAAACCAATCCATTCGATTTTACGTCATTAGCAAACAACGACAACAACAACAACAACAACAATAAACCATCCTTTCAATTTGGAAATAACAATAACCTTTTTGATGGTAATTCTAATAATAAATCAATTGGAACCAATGGCCCACTTTTCGGTAATTCACAATCTAATGCAAAACCAGCATTTGGGTCAAACTCAAGTAATACATTTTCTTTTGGGTTTAAGCCAACACCAACACCAAGTTTTAGTTTTTCTAATCCAAATGATCAGAGACCGACCCAAGGATTTTCATTCAACCAGAAGGAACAAAATACAGGCAAGCCAGGTTTAGGAGCAGCTCCATCAAATACATTTACATTTGGTAATAAGCCAAGTACAAGTTTTAGTTTCCCTAAGAAGAAAGACGAAAAGATAGCACAACCAACTCCTCCATTTTCATTTAATTCAAATCAAAATAGTAAACCTTCTGTGCCTTTATTTGGTGCCCCAAACCAGGATAAACAAACAACACCTGCTTTCCCTTCTATCACAGAGAATAATACTTCCAATATAACTAAACCAGGATTTAATTCATTCAAAGAGACACCAAAATTTCCAATCTTTGAAAAATCACCTCCCCCAGTTGAATCAATTTCAGATACAGATATGGCAATGAACCCGGATTTACAGGGTATTGTTATCCCAAAGAAATATAATGCATATTTAGAAGAAGCAAATGGTAAAGATCAAGATGGTGACGACGAATTGGATGATGATGAAAATTTTGAAGTTGATGAAACAACTCAATTAGAAATATCTAAGCTTCCATACACTGATGCTCCAATTTTAAAAAATGATTTAAACTGGTTAAAGAACGGTAGAAGTTTGAAATTTGAATTGTCCAAACATAATGATAATGGAGTTTTATTTCTTACATCTTCTAATAAAAACGAATCAAAAGTTCAAGATGATCGTGAAAGCAAGATATATCCATTTGCTATACCTTCTAATGTTGAATTGTCAGATGAATTTATTAAATTTTTAGAGATAACTTATCATACATTTGAACCTTTATTACAACATCAATCATATAGAAGTTATTATGACAATGAATCTACTGATGAAATGCAAATTGGTTTATTGAGTGCCATTAAGTCTGCTTCTGAAGAAAAAAAAGTTACTCTAACATCAATTATGGATTCGCTTGTTTGTAACTTAAGAGATCTTATAGCTGCAAAACTAGATACGAGTGGTTATGATGATAACTCTATATTCAATTACGAAGAATCTCTTAATGTTTTACTTTTGTTACAAGCTTTAAATTATTCTGATGAGGAGGAGAGATTAGCTAGATTTATTACTTGGGTGGATAGAGCCAATATACCCGATGAATCTTTACAAGAGGAAGCAATGACTAGTACTGATAATCCATATGATAATTTCTTGTTTTGGTCAACTTATTTGAAAAAATTGGTTTTAAGAGGTTTATTTTCTCAAGCTATTCAATCTTTAGAAGATTCTAAATATCATTTATTACAAGCTGAAGATAAAGAATTATATAAATTGATAAGTGATTTTAAAACATTATTAGAAAATTATGATACAGTTCAATTTTCAAAAGATAATAGAAATTTTATGCATTGGAAGCAAACGATGGTGAAACTTCGTGATGCTGCCTCAAACACAGCAAATTATAAAAATAAAGGAATAGTAGCAGAATTATATGAATTAATGGCTATTATGTCTGGTTATTCTTCTAAAATCCAAGAGCATTCTACATCATGGTATGAATGCTTTTTAGGGCAATATTTATATAACATGCCATCATCTGAATTAATTGATCAGTATATTGAAACTGCTGAAGAAAAATTTGAGCCAGATGCAATGAATTATTGGGAAGCTGCCTGTTTGAATCTATTCCACGGTAAATATTTAACTATGGTTTCAAGTTTAGAATTTTTAGATACATCAATAGCTACATTTGTTGCTGTTTTAATTGAAGCATCTGGATTACTTGAAAAATATTCAGATTCATCAAATGAAAGTAAAGATCCTAGACCACCTAAAGAAATTTTAAGTTCAAGTATAGATACAATGTTAGAACAATTAATTCTTGCATATTTAGGTGAACAACAAACATTTTCACTGGGTGTTGGATTGTTAATTACATTAGATACACCAAATTCAAGGGAAATTATCAGTGAAATGCTACCAAACTATGAGATTCAATCGAATGACGACTTTGAATGGGTATTATCTATTTGTGCTAAATTAAAATTACATAAGACTGCTGAAAATATTTATAAATTACAAGGATTGTCATTAATTAAAACAGGATTTTTATATGAATCATTGTATTGTTTTGCTCAAGCTAGTGATAATGATAGATTAATTGAAAATATATGGAAAATATTTGAAAACTTATTGTTAAATGGTAAATTTGATGAAGATCCAATATTAATTTCAAAAATTGAAAGTAATGATGTTGAACCAGCTATATTAAGACAAGCATTATCACCTTTTGCTTTATTACATCAATATTTCAATCATGATGATACTACTTCACCTCCTTTATTCAACAAAATTTTTAAATTATTTGAATTTAAATATTTACCAGGTCATTTTAAAGTGATGTTTTTATTCATTTTATATCCATATTTTTTGAAGAGTATTTTCAAGAAATCTGATCTTTTGGAAATTATTAAAGCAATTAATGCATATGATAAACAATTAAAATCTGATACTAATATTTTAGAGTTATCTCAAGAATTATATGGATTAGCATTAACAAAATTGAGTAAAGGTTCTGAAAAAAACGAATTTGATTGGAGAACTCAAGATCCAGAGAAATATCCTACTAATGTGCCTTCTTTTATCTTAGACATTAGAAGAATGATTTCTTTAGAAGTCAGTTTTATGTTTATTGGAATTGATAATAATGATGATGTTTAATTTTTTATATTTACTTTACCTATTTTGCACTTCTTTTTTTCTTTTCGTATAACAAAAAAATTCTCTATTTTTTCTTGTATATTTGTGTGTACTATTTAATATTCTTTTAGATAAAATATATTTTTCACTTTTATAAATTGTGTGATAAAATAAATGTACGTAGAAATTAAAATAAGTTGTGAGACCAATTTTTCCTACGCCGGACTTTCCCATGAATTTTTTCATATATATATTTACTTTTTCTAGAATCTAATCCTTATCAATTTCGACTAGTCGGATAAGCCCAGATTCTTATTCTTATCTACATGTATAAAAGTGGGAAAAGTGCTAGAAAATAGCAGAATTGTGGAACGGAGCCGTCGGAAATGATCGGATTTGGCATAGCCACACCTTGGCCTAGGCTAAAACGCAGAACACCCGTGCACAAAATATTAATGCGCCTCCCGTGCCACTCCCACGGTAAAAAGTCAGAAGATAAGAAAAAAAAAAATGGATTGATTTAGAAAATTCAGGGTTTCAGTGTTCCTTTCAAATTTACTTGTTATAACTACTGTTAAAGCTTTGAAATACAATAGCCATGAATTCTGAAGAAAGCAACTACGAAAATGTCACACTTTTGAGACAAACAAATCAATTGAAATGTCTTTATACGTATGTTTGAATTTTTTACGACCACTTCCTTTCCTGTTATTAAGAAAGCTATACATGTTCAACCCAAACAAAAAAGAAGAATAAATGCATTGATTATACTAACTATTGGCTTTCTATATTCTTTGTGTGTTTCAGAATCATTCGTGATAAAACTACAAGTCGTGGTGATTTTGTTTTTTATTCAGATCGTATTATGCGTTTATTGGTTGAAGAAGGTTTAAATCAATTACCAGTTAAACCAAAGGAAATTTTAACTCCATTAAATATTAGTTATGATGGAAGTCAATTTGAAGGTAAGATTTGTGGTGTTTCAATTATTAGAGCTGGTGAATCAATGGAACAAGGTTTAAGAGATTGTTGTCGTTCCGTTAGATTAGGTAAGATTTTAATTCAAAGAGATGAAGAAACTGCTACACCAAAATTATTTTATGTTAAATTACCAAGTGATATTGAAGAAAGATATGTTTTCTTATTAGATCCTCTTTTAGCAACTGGTGGTTCAGCTGCTATGGCTGCTGATGTTTTATTACAAAAAGGTGTTAAACAAGAAAGAATTTTATTTTTAAATGTGTTGGCTTCACCTGAAGGTATTAGTCTATTCAAAGAAAAATTCCCAAAGATTAAGATTATTACTGGTATGATTGATGAAGGTTTAGATGAAAGAAAATATGTTGTTCCTGGTGTTGGTGATTTTGGAGATCGTTATTACAGTATTTAAGTTTAAGTTACGTTTATTGAAGTTTCTGTTCCTTTTTTGTTATGGTCATATTATTATATTTTGTTTTGCATTCTTTAATTTGTTGTAAATAGTTAGTTAAAAGAACTTAAAGAGAATCCGGATACTTATTATCCAAGTATCAAAACACCTGTATATCACGTGCCACATATCTTTTTGTTAACGCACGTGATCGATGGTCACGCGCTATTCACGTTCATGAATTCTCTGAACGTAAACAAAAACAACACCATCATTAAGAAACTCTTTCATCAGAACGACGTATTTCATACCCAATACAGAAGTATAATCAAATGCAACAGAATCAAGATTCGTTGTTCAATCAGCCAATAGTCATAGATAATGGATCAGGTACAATTCGTGCTGGTTTTGCAGGTGATGAAAGACCAAAGATAAATCATTCAAATATAATAGGTAGACCAAAATATAATAAAATAATGCCATCTTCAATATCACAAAATGATACATTTATAGGATCTAAAGCACAATCATTAAGAGGTTTATTGAAATTAGAATATCCAATATCAAAAGGTATAATAACAAATTGGTCAAATATGGAAATTATTTGGACACAAATATTTTCAAATAATAGTGGTGGATTAAATATTAAAACTGATCAACATCCAATTTTAATAACTGAGCATCCATTGAATCCAAGAAGTAATAGAGACAAGATATCTGAAATATTATTTGAAACATTTAATTTTCCAGCAATTCATTTTGCAATACCTGCTATATTATCATTATATTCATCAGGTCGAACATCAGGATTAGTTTTAGATTGTGGAGATGGAGTTACAACAAGTGTTCCAATTTATGAAGGATTTAGTATTCCTGGATCAATTAAAAGGTTAGATTTAGGTGGTCGAGATATAACAAATCAATTACAAATTGAATTAATGAAATGTGGATATTTTTTAACAAGTTCAAGTGAATTTGAAATAATTCGAAATTTAAAAGAAAGATTAGGATTTATATCATTAAATTCGATGAATTCAATGAATGATGAATATGATGATGATAAAGAAAATGAATTTGTATTGCCTGATGGTAAAACAATTAAAATTAATGATTCATCATTAATTAAATCATGTGAAATAATATTTAATCCTGAATTGTTTGGATATGAATATCAATCAATTGATTCAATTGTTTATCAATCATTATTAAAGACAGATATTGATTTAAGATCACAATTATCTTCAAATATAATATTAAGTGGTGGATCAACATTATTTAAAAATTTTGGTACAAGATTATTAAATTCAATTCAATTAAATGATGATGAATTAAATTTAAAAATATATGCTTCACCTGATAGAAAGATTAGTTGTTTCGTTGGTGGTTCTATATTAGCTAGTTTGAGTACTTTTAAAAATATTTGGATAAGTAAAGAAACTTATAGAGAAAATCCTAATTCAATTCATACTAATTTCTTATAATTAATAATGTATAATATACTTAATTGTTCTTTTTTTACTATATATGAATAGATATTTTTGTACCTTTATAGGGAAAAGAATAATAATCCCAATAGTGAAATTTATAACATAGAATACACAAAATAAAAATAAAATTCAAATAGAAAATAAAATAAAAACAAGTATCAAATAAACAAAACAGTCTAATAAAGAAACCAGCAAAGAAATAAGCTTGTACATACTAACAGAGAAGAGAAGAGAAGATAAAGAAAAAAAAATGAAGAATAGTAATAAGAATAAGTAAGTAACCCAAGGACAACAAACAAACAAACAAAAAATAGAAATTAAACACACACATACACAAGGATAAAAAAAATAGATAATAAATATTAATGATAACAACATTATTAGAAACACATAATTAATTAATTCAATAATAAAACAAAAGAAAAAAGACCATTCAAACAAAAAAAAAACAATTCTTTAATAAAAAACCAAAATGTAAACTGAACATATTTTTAATCAATCAATCAATCAACCACTCAATCAATCAATCCCAAATTCCAAATATTTGATTAGTTGAATATTTCTTATTATCATATCCCCCACTATTATTGTTGTTGTTATTAGCAACGGATTTTAATAATTCAGTTGTATTACTTCTTTTTATAGGTGAAGGAGAAACCAGCATAGTTTTATAAAAACCATCAATATTAATACCATTTGATTTATCATTTGGAGTATCTTCAACACTAGTATTATTAGTTTGATTTCCATTTAATGAAGAAGATGGAATATGAGATGATATATTATTATTGTTTGATGATGATGAAGTAGTACTTGTTATATCAATTAATTTAATTGGTGATGTATAAAAATCATCTAAATAAGATGGTGAATACCAATGTTTTTGTTGTGATTTTATAGATTGTTGTAAATTATTTAATGGTGTTTTTAATATATTATTGTTGTTATTATTATAACCATTTGGAGTTCTGAAATATTTATTTAATGATGATGGAATAGGTAATATATTATTATTGTTATTATTTGGAATTGATTGTGATAAAGATGATGAGAATTTGACTGTATTTGGTGATAATAATTCATTTGATCTTAAAACTGTCGAAGTATTATTAGTATTTGATTTTGAATTAATACGTTTTGGAGTTATTAGAGGTTCTAATAAAGGACCAGTTTCAATACCTCGTATTGGACTTAATTCAAAACTTTCATTACAACTAAAACTTGAAGTAAATGGTAATGCATCACCAGTTATACCATTTTTTGAATTTGAATGATGATGATTACTATTAATATTTGATGAATTTCCAGGATATAATAAAGGACCCATTGGTGAACCATTCAGTAATATATTTGAATTATAATTATTATTTGATGATCTTGATGGTTGTTGAGGAGTACTTGGGAATTTAAAAATAGTATGAGAACCAGATGCATTAGCAGACCATAATGAAGAAGGAGCAGGTAATTCAGGTATTGTACCTAAAGAAGAAGAAGATTGTGATGAATCATGTTTGATATTATTATTAATTGAATTATTAGTAGCAGGTGTTGACTTATTTGATTGAATTGGGGTACTTAATATTGAAGAAGAATTTGATTGTGATTGTTGATCTTTTGTTGATGTTGATGGAGGAGAATTTTCATCATATTCTGAATCAGATGGAGAATTTTTTAATGGATTTTGAGATGATAATAAAGGAGTTGTATTTGATCTTTTTAAATCCGGTATAATGAATTCTTTTGATAAAGAAGGTAAAAGTTGTTTATGAGTATTATTATTATTATTTAAAGATTTTGATTTTGTTGCAACAGAAGGAGTATTAATATAATTTTTTCTTGTATTTGAATGAGTAAATTTTTTATGACCTTGAACATTAAAGAATAAATATTCATAACCATTAACAATTTTCCAAAAATGACCTTTACCATCTTTTGATTTTTCAGTTTTTTCAAAAGATTTATTTAATGATAAGTTATGTCTAATTGAATTTTGCCAACCCATTTCTGATCTTGAATAATATTTAAAAGTATCAGTAATCCATTGATAAATTTGAGATAAAGTTAATTTTCTTTCAGGGGATCTTAATATAGCCATACCAATTAATGAAGCATAAGAATAAGGGGGTTTAGTTGATTCATTAAATATAATTGGAGGTAAATCAGCAGGTGAAGGGATATCCATCTGTTGAGGACCTTTAAATTTTTTATTTCTTCTTGAATTATTATTTGATAATGATAAATCATTTGAATTTGAATTTGAAGGAGCAGGTCTTTTTTTATCATTAAATTTTGGAGCAGCTAAAGGTAAATTTTTATTTTCTTTATTATCATCAAAAGATTTTTGAGAAGAAGATAAATTTGAATTGGAAATTGAATGAGTAATTGATTTTGATTCAATAAAACTAGTTTGAGGAGAGCTAAAAGCGGGAGATAGTAAGCCATGATGATTTGAAGAAGAGGAGGAGGAAGAAGCAGGTTCTAGTTGATGATATTGATGTATTTGATTAAGTTGAGACATCTGTAAAGCAATATTAGTAGTTGTATTAATTTGAGTTAACTGAGGTTTATTATTGTTAGTAGTAATAGCATTTCTTATTATTGAATGAGGAGGAGTTTTCAATTCCATTTGTCTGTTGATTGGACTGAGGTTGTTGTGAGTATTTGAAGAATTCATGGAAATGTGTAGAGTGAGAATTCTTCAAAGAGGGAACAGGATGGGATCAAAGTAGTTCGTTTCAGTTTAAGTTTCAGGCGTGATAAAGGGATGAGAGAGAGAGCCAGGAATAGGACGAGAAAGTAGAGTGAGCTGAGACAGAGATGAAGGAAAGCAGTGTGTTGATGTTGTGTTGGTTATTGTGATAAAGAAGAGATGTCCTTGATGAAGAGGAAAAGAACGTGTGGTGAAGGAAACAAAAAACAGGAAAATAAAGCAAAGAAAAAGACGAAAACGCGCCACGCTATATATTGCCCAAAACGGCAGGCGACGCGGTGTGGCGCGCGGGTTTGAGAGGGGCCAGCAGGTATGAGTTTAACGCGTTTTGCTGTTTTATTTCCTTAATTTACGTGATTTAATGTTCATTAATTAGAATTATTTAATTAATATTTCAATTTTGTCTATATAATTTGATTTTGTCTTCATCGATTTATGGCACACAATTAATTATTACAATTGAAGCCGTTGCATTCAATACCCCTTTATGAGAGCAATTATAAAAAATGTAAATATGATATATCACAAAACTATATCATTCCTAAAACTATACTTAATTTGAAGGGATGATAACTAGCATTTCCTATGGGATCAACATATCCATGATATTCATCCCAGTAAAAACCGACATTTTCATATTTAGAAGAAATATTCTCATAAGTTGAACAGTCAATAGAAATTTTACTATTTTTATCATCGTTAAAAAAATAACCATTGAGAGATAAAGATATTCTTTTTCTTTCATCAGTATACTTAAAAGATGGTGATTTATAATAATTTGAATTTTCAGAACTAGATGGATAATCCTTCACAAGATTTCTGTTATGTGTATAACTGTGACTGATGACTTTATAACCACTTCTATCAATCTTTTTCTCAAAAGGATAAAGATAAAATCTTATTCTACTTGAGTTGCATTTACAAAGGCTAAGAGTCCATAAATGCCCAGCATAAAAAACAGGATCAAAAAATAAAGATTCACCAACTTTTATTTCATTAATTACACTAGAATATATTGAGATTCTTATAGGTGGGAAATATTCCTCAGTAATTTCTGATAATGTTGAAAGAGTGTCTTTTATTTTAGAAGGTAAAACACACATATCACCAATAGTTTTAAATCTTTTAAAAGAAGGACATGAAGATGAGTACTTGGGTTTGTAACAAATCTTATCTTCTTTTGAGTTCATTATAGCACCTCTTAGTTTTACACTTAATGGCATAGCATCTGGAATAACATGACGATTTATATAAGGATGATCTTCAATATCACAATATTGTTCTAATTCACTTAAATTTTCAAATGGAATATTACAATAAATGATTTCATTGTTTAGTATATTTCTTAATAATTCAACAGATTCTTTAGAATCGCCTCTTTCTAATCTTATTTCAATTAATTTCATTATAAAGATAACTCGATCATATTCAAAAGGAACCCAAAAATAATCTTTATTAACAATATCAGTAATTAAATCCATTGGTATATCATTCCATGATTCAGGACCATTTTCATAACCATTTTTTAATAAATAATATTTACAATGTTCAATTAAATTATCATTATTATTATTATTATTATTTTGAACATAATTATAAATTGGTCCAATTAATTTCATATTTAAATTATCTTTTAAATTATTTATTGTATCTTTAATTATATCAATTAAACCTAAATAATTTGCAATTGTAATTAATTCAATTGGTATTTTATTTTCTTCAACTTTATCAATTTGAAAATATAATCTTTTTAAACATAATTCAAATGAAGTTTGATTGAATTCATTTAGATCAATGTCATAATAATTATTATTATCAGTTCCAGTTGGCCAATTAATTAATGATTTGAAAAAAGGTGATCTAATAAGAAATACTTTATGTAAATTATATTCTTTTTCAAATGCTTTAATCGTTATATCTGAATGAGTATTATTTTCATATAATTGATGTAAGTATTCTTCTGCTGGATGTCTTGGAGATGACATCTTAAATGGGGAAAAGAATAAAGAACAGTTATCGATAATGTAGAAAACCAGCGATCCAGATATTTTCAGTAACCATTATAAATTTTCTGTGGCAATGTATACTCTTCCTTCATGTTTTCATGTTATATCAGAGTCTGACTGAGTGTAATCCTCGTATAAGTATGTTTCTGGAAAGATTCTTGGAGATATCTTTGTCTTTTAAATGAAAATGAAAATTAAAACTGATACCAAGTCACGTGCTCTGTGCTATTTTCATTGGACGAGTGTTTTCGGATAAAGCGGGCGGTGGCTGTGGAAACCGGACCTCTTCCACAGGCAATGAACCACTGAGAAAACTGTTCCGAAGGCATTATCCAATGAAATAGGGCAGAATTAACGCTTCATAATAATAAGGATTACAACAATAACTTAATTACTGGGTTATGACGGAAAGTGCTGTAATATAGCTGGTTCTTCTTCTTCCTAGTTAAAAAACAGTCCCAGAAAATGGAGAAAAGTCCAAAGAAAAAATCAAATTCACCTTATTTCAAATACAAAAGAAGACGATCTCCAAAAGCTTGCGTGGTTTGTAACAAGAGAAAAGTTAGGTGTGATATTTTCCAAAAAGACTATCCAAGGGAAAAATGTACAAACTGTGAAGATTTCGGTATTGATTGTGTCGTTAATGAAAGAAAGAGAAAGAGAACTAAAGCTGAAATTGAAGCTGAAAAGAAATCACAACAAAAGAAATCGAAGAAACGAAAAAGAGATGATGATAATACGAGTAGTCCGGATCAAGATGATGAAGAAGATGGGGATTATGATGATGAAGAAGATGGGGATTATGATGATGAAACTACAAGTGATACTACTTCAACAAATGTTTCAAATAATAAAAGATCTAGTAGTAGAAGAAGTTCAGTTAAGTCAATTCCTCCTCCCATTTCTTCCGTTGATCCATCTCCACAAGCTATGGAACCATTCACTGTTTTAGATGGTACTGAAATCCTAGTTAATTATAATCAAATGTTATCTAGACCTGTTAATGCATTTCATTTATCTAGAACTTATAATAAATTTAATTCATCAGATTCATCTTTAAAAAGACTTCTCACTAATTATTATACTACAAAACATCCAATTGTTTTAAAAGATTTATTAACTACTCAATATTTAACAATTCTAAAATATTCAGGTTGTTTTATATTACCTTCAAAACAAAAATGTATAAAATATATCGAATCATATTTTAATTCTTTTCATATTATTCTACCATGTTTAGATAAACTTCAATTTTTAACTGATTTTAGAGATTTTTCAAACCCTCCAAGTTTATTAATGTTAACTTCAATGCTTTATGTTGGTTGTAAAATTTCATCTAAAAATCAAAATGATTTAAATAATGCTAGAATTTTACATGAAAAAGCTAAATTAATTTATTCTTCAGATTTAGAAACAAATCCTATTTATCTTGTTATGTCAATTTTAATGTTAGGTATGGTTCCTTTAGGTGACTCTCCTATAGAACCAATTGAAGATTATTTAACTCAGGCTATTAAAATTGCTTTTCTTTATGGTATGAATAGAGATATGTCTAATTCAAATCAATTATCTGAAATCGATAAAGCAATCTATAAAAGAATCTTTTGGGTTTTAATAATTAAAGATAGATCTTCTTCATTTATTTATTCGAGAGGTTATATAATTGATATAACTGGTTGTACAGTTGATCCTTTAGTTCTTTCAGATTTTGATGGTATTCAAGATCAAGAATCAACTTTTTTAATGTATAAAGATGATATAAATTATCATTTTTTAGTTGATGATGTTATAAAATTAATTAGAAAAGCAAATGCTGTTGCAAATGAATTAAAACCTTTTGATTCATATTTAAAAAAAGCTGATCAATTAATTGAAAATTTTGAAAATGAAATTGATGTTGCTCATCCATCATCAAATGATTTAACTATCTCAAGTTTTATTTTAAATATTCATTTATGTTGTTTAAAATTATTTCTTTATAAAGTTAATTATTTAAGATGTAATGCAATCTTTGAAAAATTCTTATTAAGAGAAAAATTAACTCCATCAACTGCAAATTATTTAACAAGTATTGAATTTCATGTTGATAAGAATTATCTATTAAACTATAATGCATTTCATAATTTAGCTGATTTAATTTCAAATAATTTTACTAAATTTAAATTTATTATACCATTTTTTCAAGATACTTTATTTTTAATTTTACAAAATGCAGCTTCTGCAATTTCAATGTTATATCATTGGGATTCAAATATTAGAAAACAAGTTAAAAAAGATTTGGATAGAATATTAACTGTTTTTGGAAGAATTCAAGATATAATTAATTTTAAACAAGTTAATGTTATTTATTCACTTTTAAAAGAAGCTTTAGCTGATAAAGCAAAATTAATATTTTTTATAAAAATTAATTCAAGTGCAATGTCAGTTCAATCAATTTCAAAAGCTGTTGAAAAGAATGAATATTTAAAAATTGCACTTTCTAGAGTTATACCTATGTTTAGCTCAACTATATATGATATTAAAGATGAAGTTAGATTTGCTGCTGGGCCATATGAAGATATCAATATTAATACAAGTCATACTTCAACTAATAATACAACTCCAACTACAAATACTTTTGATATTATGGATAATTCTAATCCAACTGATCTTTTAAAATATTTGGGATTCTCTTTACAAAAAGATGAACATTTGCTTAATCCTGTTACTCCTTCTAATGTTAATACTCCTGGTTCAACTAATATTCCAAATGAAGTTGCAAGTCCTAATACACAATTTGCACAACAATTTTTAAATCAGTTTGAATCTTCTCCAGGTCTTTTAAATGGATTAAGTACAACAGCAACACCTTCAAATAACAATGATACTAATAATAACTATGAAATTAATAATAATAATACAGGACGTAGTTCATTTTCAAGTTCCATTAGTAAAGAAATAAATCTAAAAGAAAAATTATCTTCATTAAGTAAATTAAATACAGAGTTAATTTCAAATTCACCTGCTAAAATTTCATCAAACTTTCCATATCCTCCAATGGCTTTAGATAGTTTCCCAGTACTTAATCCAAATGTAATTGGAACTATTGGTGAAGGTTCTTTAAGTGCTACTTCTGGCTTTGCACAATTTGAAAATGTATTAAATATTTCTAATGATACACCAAATAGTGGTGGTATTGATACACCATCTGCTTTAAAACTTGCCCAAACTCCAAATTTGAATTTTAGTTCCGCTGAAAAGATAGTTCAAAATGATGATGATAAGAAGAACAATGTTTAATATTTGTACAATTAACTTTTACCCTTAATTTGCTTTTGCTTTTGCTTTTGCTTTTGCTTTAATTTACTTTTACTTTTGCTTTACGTATTTTTTTTTCTAAATTCTTTATTCTAATTTTTTTTGGCTGGCAATTATTTTTTTGTATTTATATTTCTCTAGATTCTATCAACTTATACTTTCTATTCACGTAACTTTCCTTTAAATTATTATAGATCTTATAACTACTGTTTTGTAAAAAGTTCTAAAAACATATCATTTCAATTAGTAAAAAGAAAATGTGACCAAACCCAGGCTCGAACTGGGGACTATCTGCGTGTTAAGCAGATGCCATAACCAACTAGACCATTCGGCCAATTTCTGAAAAAAAATTCTTATGGGCTTTTGTGTCATGCAACATTATAAGAAGAATTTCCAAATTTTCAAACCCATTTTTCGAGCCTTTGAAATTATTCTTATTTGTTTCTTTACAAATTATTCTTATTTGTTTCTTTACAAATTATTCTTATTTGTTTCTTTACAAATTATTCTTATTTGTTTCTTTACAAATTATTCTTATTTGTTTCTTTACAAATTATTCTTATTTGTTTCTTTACAAATTATTCTTATTTGTTTCTTTACAAATTATTCTTATTTGTTTCTTTA
>JAJLZM010000212.1:0-112326 GCA_030572235.1 Ambrosiozyma kamigamensis | reverse complement strand
GCTTAATAAGAAGAATTATCTAAAACAAATGAAAATACAAATTAAAAGAAATTGAATACTATAAGTAAATTAAATTAAATAGAAAAAAAACCCTGAATAATAAATAATGAACAGGTGTATTTAAGATTATGTATGTGTATATTATATGTTATATAAAATTAAATATAGAATAATGTTAGGTAAAAAAAAAAAAAAAAAAGTTGACTTAACTAGTATTAATACTTAAGCCTATGGCTTTTTCTATGGTATAATGGTAGTCCAATTATTGTTAATTGATGGGCAATGAATGCCAATGATAACCTATATATTCATTTAATTAATTTGGTATTAATTAATTCCCTGCTCAGCAATATTAACAAATTAGTGTTTTAGTTTTAGTTGGATCGGGGTACGTGCTTTGAGAATATGTTTCCAACTAATTTTCTTCGATTTGTAGTTGAAGTCTTTTTTTGTTGTTGTTGAGCTGGTTGCCGCCTATCATTAGTTCATCTAAAGGAGATTTAAATAATTGATAAAGACGCTGTTGGATCTTATTAGTTTAATTTTAATCATTATTCAAACATTTTTATTTATTATTATACAAACTTTTATATAAACTGAGAATCATAAACTTTAGGCCAAACTAAATTATCAAATCAAATAATATTTGGTCTAGTTCTTAATCTTCCACC
Organism: Ambrosiozyma kamigamensis; assembly: GCA_030572235.1. Taxonomy (NCBI): domain Eukaryota; kingdom Fungi; phylum Ascomycota; class Pichiomycetes; order Pichiales; family Pichiaceae; genus Ambrosiozyma; species Ambrosiozyma kamigamensis. Next base: position 111,655 of record JAJLZM010000212.1, on the reverse strand, counting down.
TTTGAAATTATAAAGACATTTCTTACTTTTGCTAACCTTTTGTAAATTTCTCCAAGCTTCTTGAACTTGTTCTGCTGTTATAGGTTTAGATTCATTACTTGGTTCATCAAATAAATATCGTCTCTTTTTACTTTCTCCACCTTCCTTTGATTGCATCTCTGATCCAAGTTTCTTTAATTTTAAAGCTTCTTCAGTTATAGAACTAACCATTTCAAATGTTAAAAATCCTAATATATCAATAACATCATCATTTGGTCTTGATTCTGTAATTTGTGATAATCCACACCATTCTCTAAATCTTTTAGCTTTTCTAAATGTAAAACTTGCTTGTCTACAATCTGAATAATGAACATATTCCTTTTGTGTCATATTTTTAGTTCTATCATCATTTTGTTTTAATCTTTTCAGTTGAGTTAAAGTTGCTTCTCTTTCTTCTTCAGCAATAGCATTACCATCATCATTTCCAACTAATGGTTGTTCAGAAAACATGAATTCTAATTCCCATGGTAATCTAATCTGTGATTTTTTCTGTTTTGAAAGCATTTTACTAGGTAAACCTCCAGAATTAGCACCTCCACCAGTACCTGTTGTTTCATCAATTAAATCATTACCTGCTGCTAAATCACCACTTTCTTGATCTCTTGCATTTTTTCTAACATCTTTCCATGATAGATATGTTCTTAATCTTGTAACTTTAGCTGTGTCGTGCCTTATAAGGAAAATCACATCTTCAGGAGAAATTGATCTTTGTCCTCTTGCAGATGAAGTCTTTTGTGCTTGTAACACCAATTCCACAACTTGGTCTCTAACTATCTCTTCGATCAAGGAAGTTGTACTTTCAGGAGGATCGTTGTTCTCTCCACTGACAAACATCATCTGTTGTATTTCAATCTTATACTTGTATCTGTTTCTGTCTTTCTCTTTGCTTGTTGAAGAGTCATCTTGCTTCATGTTGAGCTTGGAGTCTGAACTTCCGTAAGATGAGTTGTTCAGAGCACCGTTCGTGCTAGGTATCTTTGTTTTAACGGCCATCCTTGCTTGTCTGTAGTTGAGCTGGCGTTTCTGGTGTTTTGTGTGGAAGAAGAGTTGTTTCAACTTGTTAACTTGTTTGAGTGTTGCGAAGTTGAAGCAAAACAGTCTTTTCACAGTGATGAAGCACAACACGATGTCTGGATGTCGCCGGCTGTTCTCCTCCTGCTCCAGGCCTCTGGCAAGATGGTCGTCTTCAGAGGTCCTGACACTACACAAGTCGAAGTTCAGGGGGTGGTGTATACCCATTACTCCAAGCTCTGACGTTAAACTGCTGACTGAAGAGTTATATCAGTTGGATTCAAAATTAAATAAAGCAAGTCATCCTTTCATGCTAGCCTGGAAAACTGTGAAATCAGAAACAACAAATGATGATAATAAAGGAAATAAGAAAAGAAATTCTTCCAAGAAATTGAAAAATAATACTTCAACTAAAATCGATCAATCTGTTTATTCTTTAAAATCATTAACAACTTTAAACCAAGGTTTCAATGACAATGGTGAAGGAGGTTCAGGTATGCGATTAATGGGACTACTAGATCGTCTTAAGATCGTTAATGTCTTGGTTGTTGTTAGTAGATGGTATGGTGGTACACCTTTAGGTCCAGCTAGATTCAAATGTATTAGTGATGTTGCTTTTGAAGCTCTACAAAATGCTGGTTATCTTGGTTTTAAATGTGCTGACTGTGGATGGGTAGATATTCATAAATTAGAAGAATCAATATCAAATAAGAAATAGTTAACAGTTATTATATCATTGCATTTTACATACACTTTACTAAATAAACTATTAATTTATTATTAATTTTAAATATCAATTTCAAATTAATGAACTAAAAAAGAACTATAAAAAAGAAAAGTCTTCTAGTAAACATTGTGCCAAATAGAATTCAAGAGATTTAACCGCTATTAATAAATTCATCAGAACCAATCTTTTATTGATCACACATTGATCTAAATAATCCCATGGTGTATCAAACCCTTTAACTTCACCTTAATCTAAAACAAGAATTCTATCATAATCAACAATAGTCTTTGATTTATGAGTAATACACAGAATAGTACAATTGGAAAATTCATTAACAATAGTAGATTGGATCTTAGCATCTGTAGTATAATCAACACTTGAAGTGTAGCTTCATCTAAAATTAAAACTTAATACCACTAAATTCAGGCCAATTTGGTTCAGGATCTCTTTCAGAAATATCAGATGGAACTTCTTGTGGTGAATTCATTGCATACTATTTTAATCTTTCAGTTGAATTCATTTCATTTTCAAGTGTAGTTGTAGCACGGAACATAAAAAATACTATTAATAATATAACAATCCAGTTGCTGATGCATCAATATCAAAAACTCTAAATAAAGATAAAAAGATATACGTTTCAGCTATAGCTATAGGGGAAGCAGAAAAAATGCGTTAAGTTAAGTGCGGTCCATTTTCTTTGTTGAAAACAATTATAAATAGTAGGAGATATGGTAATTAAAATTAAAATACAGAATTATAAAAATTTAATGATCAAAAGAAAATGAAAAAATGAACTAGAGGTACAAAGACTACGGCTAAATATAAACAAGGAATGCCTATAAAAAAGTTGATTGACCACGATTGATCATAGCAAAATCATTAGGGAAAAATGAATAAGATTTAAAACTATCAAGTCTTGATTTACAAGATCTCATTGATTTAATTATTTTTTGAACTTCTTCTTCTTCATCTTGTAAATCAGTAATATTAGCTAAAGATTTAGATTCAGTATTATTTCTGTTATTATTATTATTATCAAATTGATATCCAGCATCTTTAGGATTATCAGTTCTAAATTCTAAATCTAAAGACACTTCCTTTGATATATTTAATTTATAAAATAATTGAATAAATTGTTCAGGAGTATACAAAGTGATTATGAATTGACTAGTTGGAAAAATCATTCTTAAAGAATTTGGTTTATATATAAATTCAATTGGTTTACCTAAATCAACTGATTCTTGCATTGAAAAAGTTTTAAATAAATCACCTTTCATTGAATTCAAATGTTTTCTAAACTTTAAATCAGAGTCTGAATTAGTCAAATTATGGATATCTGGTCTATAATTCAAAAGATCATAAATCAAAGTTCCTGAAGATGAATTCAATTGTCTTTGAGAGAGTTCGACTTGATCTGATATATTCAATTTAAAAAGTACTTTCTTAGCAATATGCCCTTTCTTAGAGGTTGTTTTCTCAATAGCAGGAACATCCTTTGAAGAAGAGTTATTTTCTGGAGGATTAGTTAATTCAGAGAAATAATGATTGGAAAATTTAAGATATTTATATTTCAATTTGAAGATATTTAATTGAGTTGAATTCAATTCTAAAATAACAGGTTTAAATCTGGTATAATCAACTGTATTCAAGTTAGAAAATAACCGTTCATCACAAAAGAAAGCCAAAGTTGAATGTTCAACAGATGGGGAGTAGCCAGGTGGAGCTGTTTCTGATTTTGACATGACTAGTTCTTATAAACTTCTAGAGAACCATGCTAATAAAAAAATTGAATTCAAGGTGGCAACTTGTTTGTTCTTATATGTTGGAAAGAGAAAGAAATATCATTTTACCTGATGAAGAATGACTTAATATCAACGGCATCATTTCATATGATCGAAACATGATAAACGTCATTTCAGGGCCTCGCTGCCGTCCCATGCCCCTAAGCCTCCAAGAGCCACACGGCCCTTTCAGAATGCGGCGCGGCGGTATATTATATTAATGTTTAGGTTTTTAGGTATTTATTTAAACTAATAGTCTATAAATTTCTAGAGTCTGCATAAGCCATCACAGTATTTAATTCTTTTTTCACAAAAAACCTATTAGTTTGATCGATATCAAGAACAAATGATAAAACATCTAATTCAGCGCATTGTTCAGCATCTTCACTATCCAATCTTTTAATCTTATGAGTATCAGTGATAACAGTTAATTGACTATTTGTACAATTTTCAAAATATATCTTAAATAATTTCATATTTTTTAAACTTGGTGAAACTATTTGAAGTTCATATGACTCTTTTGATTTGGAATTTAAATAATTTAATTTGATAGTTAAATATTTTAAATTATTCAAATTTTTAAAATTTAAATAATTAAGTTCACCTACTTCTAAATTGAAAGAAGGCTTTAGAAAGGATATTGTTAATTCAAGATCTAAATAATAAGGATCAATATTCTGAAACATGCTATTTGTTAAGATGTTGTGTGGTCTGGTTAAATGTGGGTCATCATTTTTAAGGTATCTTGATGTAGTAATATTTTGCGAAATTCTATTCAAATTTCTTGAAGTTTCTTCCTTTTCAAAAGATTCAAGCTTTTCTTTTGAATCTGGATATCCAACTAAACATCTAATTAAATTATTTTTAAATGTGTTCCATCTTAATTGGTCAAATTCTTTTAAGGAATCAATAAATATATCAGGTGAAAAAGTTTCAGCTATACAACTGGAATTAGAATGTGCATCTTTAAATTTCTGTTCAATTAAGGTATCTGGAAACACAAGTTCTATGAATTTTGTAGCCAGTCCTTCTATTATTTCTAGACACGAATAGTCAATTTCACAATAAGATAAAGCTTCTAAGGAACTATAATTTGTTATTTGTGGAAAAGAGTAACCAAGAAATATATTCAACTCTTTTAGAAAGATAGGAAGGAGTATTGGATTTAAAAAGTTGCAGCATAGTAACTTTAGATGTTGGATATTATTTGGAAATTCTATCATATTTATATTAATGTATTCCATTTCTAACTTCACTAAAGAAAAGAGATTTGAAAAATCAAAGGAAATAGGATTTTCAATGCAAGATAAAGATGATGATAAAACTTTCAAATGTTTTAAAGAACAAAGTTTCAAGGCAATTGGATCTGGAGATAATGATTTAAATGACTGATTTATAACAAGTTTCAAATATAATAAGTTTTTCCAAGAATATATCGATTTAATATTATTAATATGAGCACCCATAGAAAAGCTAGTTTCTGTTACACTTTGAGAAATATAATCTAAATATCGACATTGATTATTAAATTTTCCACGTGGATTATAGCTAAAGATAACATTTAATTTAATGTTTTCATAAGTTTTTGAAAATCTACCAAGAAATTCAAAAAAACTAATAGGAAAAGATTCAACAATTGTATAATCATTAAATTCTAATTCAATTGATAACCTCAAACCAATACAACTAGATAATAGTAATTTAATACCATCAGCTGATACAAATTCAGTGACGGGAATTTTTAAATGTTTTAATGTAGTTGTATGATCAATCTTCGTATCTTTAGAAACTATTTTTAATTGCCATAATGTTACAGGGTAGCGTAATCCATATGAATCTGCAGCTTTTCCAAAATTTAGAGTTGAATTGTAACCAATAAGATGAAATTGGGAAGAATAACCCATCAATAGTTGTAAAGTACAACAAATTGGTTTCTTTATTTCAGTTTCATAAAAAGAAAGTGGTTTATTATTAAACACAGTAGTATTAAATTTCACTCTGTTGACTCTCATATAACGCAATAGTTTTCCAAAGCTTTCTTTTGTAATATTAGTGAACTTATTAATTTTAGAAAAATAAACCTTGATTGGGCTCATAGGATTATTACTTTGAGTTATCAAATTTAGCCTACTTTCTTGTACTTTCTTGTAAAGTAAAAGTTATCTTATCAAGTAAAATTGAAATCAAAGCAGTATCAATATCTTTATGCATTGAAAGAAACGACACTAATTGTGGAAATGATAAACCTGAACATTTAATAAAGAATATCTTTAAAATTTCTAAAGTAACTTCAATTGGAATATTTTGCATAATTTTGATAAATGTTTCCTTTTGTCTTTGACGAATTGTTTCATGAATTGAAAGATCCAACTTCCTTCTTTTTAACACAACTGCATCTCTTTCAGACATTATGAAAATATAATTGGAAGATTTTAAAGAAGGAATACTTTCATGCTTTCAGTTGAATCATCTAATAGGAAAAACGCCAAAACACGTAAACCCATAAGCATAAATAGCACGTACTCATCACCTTTGTTGGACTTATGCTGGATGGTAAGCTACTTTGATTCAACTTTATCAAATTACCAATTAATAAGTGTTTCGACTAAGTCATCTAGAGTGTTAAAAGATTGTTTAATTGATGGTTGGCTCTTTAGGAAAGATGTTTGCTCTGTGATTTGAAATAGATGAACAACTCAATCAATGCTTGATTTAAGCAGTAAATACTAAGTTCATTTTGAATGGGTCAAATATAACGAAAGGGTATTTTCATAGGTTCGGTTTGTCGTTAGGTCTATAGTGATTGTGATTGTAGTTAATGCTTCTGTTTCTAGTGGATTGGGCAAGGAAGAGTATAGTAGTTCTGTTCTGTTCTGTTCTGTTCTTTCATTCGAGCTTTCTCTAGAAAAGCGAAACAACAATCAAAATATGCCCTGTTAAAAGCCTGTTTTCATCCTTCCACACACACCACACCACACAAGCAGCATCATTCATAAACAAGTACAATCATGTTCAGAAAGTTCAAACCAGATATCAATTTAAAGGCTACTCTTACCAAGGAAGAAAAAGATGGAAAATTCGAAGACGATACAGTTGTTAACAAAGCTCTAGTTAAATACTATAAAGAAAAAGAACTTCCTTTTCCTGACTGGCTTCCTGTTAAAGATTCACTTCGTAATTTGAATAAGAGATTTGCTAACATTGCTTTATCTCAACAACAAACTACTACTACTACTACTACTACTACTAATGTTAACCCTAATTCTAATTCTACCTCTCATACAAATTCACAATACAGTCCAAGAATTCATCAACAACAAGTTCCTTCTAATAATCATCCATCTACAAGTCAACAACAATTGCAATCTCATTATCGTGTTCAAAACCATCAAGCTCCTACTTCTAAGTTTGGTTCACAACGTCTTGCACAACAACAAGGTCATACACAACCTTCACATCCTTCTTCATCTTCTTCACCAGCTCCACAATCCAGATTTAATTCATATAAAGGTACTATTCCTGTTACTTCTAAGTTCAATCATTTTGGGCAAACACATTCAGGTACTTCCACCACTTCACCTTCTTCTCATCAAACACAACCCAAAAGTTCTGCCCCTGTGAGTCGGTTTTCTAACTTTAAGAGAACATAACCGACACCTATTTATATTTTAATGTTTTCAACTGATATCTGTATACCTTTAACACTTTAATACTTTTATCTATATGTAAATCAACTATAAATATAATTACTGCGTCGATACGACGATCGACCGCACAACACTTTTTCTGTCGTGCCCACAACATTTTTTCCGTCGTTCATCTCATCAATTAATTAATTCTCTTCTCATACACACCGTTCTAATAACTATATTTCCTAGTGGGTAAGGGTGAAACAAATTTTCAAGTACTATTCATTCATCATTCACTACCTAAACATACAAAAACCTCCTTACTTCTTTTTCCCAAGTTATATAAACGTGTTCTCTCCTTCTTAAGCTCTTCTTGCTTTTGTTTTCATTTAATAAAGTGATAACAAGAAAGATCAATTGATCAACTCAAAAAGAATAAATTCAACTAATAATTAATTGTTTAATTAATTTTGCTTTATCAAATCAATTAATTAAGATCTTCAAATTACTAAATTATTCTATATTCTTTTTTACTTTTACTATGTCGAGTCAAAACAACAATAACAATAGTTCACCATCAAAACAATCAAATTCGTCTGAGTCTCCTAAAAAAAAGCTGAGAATTTCCAAAGGTGTTTTAAATGAAGAAGATGTTATTCAAAAATTGAATGTTACTGGTTATTCTAATATTCCATCATTTGATTCTGATCTATTAACTAAGTCAAAATCTTTAGGTAATAATAAACAGAAATCATCACCAACAGAATTACCTAAAATTCTGCCACCATTAGAAAATTCTTTAAGTCCTGATTCTCAACAATCATCTAATTCATTAGTTAATACAATGGAAATTTATGATAAACAAGTTGAAACTTCAAAATCAAATGAATTATCAAATGAATTATCAAATGAAGATAAACAAAAACAATTAGCTAAAAAAAAACAAAGAGATATTAAAAGATCAAATGCAATTGAAAAATTAAATAAACAAATTGGTGTACAAACTATTAAAAGACCTCAATTAATTGATGATTCAACAGAAACAACTTCTCCAATCACTGATAGTAATAATCGAAAGAGCCCTGATTCAACTCAACCACCTATTTTAAGTTCACCTATTGATCATATCCAACCATCAACAGATACATCTAATTCTCCTCCAAGAATAAGAAAACGTAAATCTATTTTGCTTCAATCAAATGTTGCTAATAATGATCCAGAAAAGGAAGTTAACGATAATACTTCTGGTGTTGTTGCTTCTCAATCATCTACTGAAAAGTCATCTCCAACAATTCAAGTTCCTCCTAAAAGTTTATTAAATCCAATTCAAAGTGAAAAGTTACAAAAATCACCATCTAAATCTACTTTACAAACAGTTCAATCATTATTACAAACTCCAAAAGAAGTTCCAGAAGGTAGTGCTACTATATACCCAGTTCCACTTGCAACAATCGAACCACCATTAAAGAAACAAAAAAGAGCAAGAGCTCCAAATAATTCAGGATGGACAAAAGAAGATGATGAATTGATTGTTAAATATAAAGAAGTTGGTGGACTTTCTTGGAAAAAGATTGCGGATTTATTAGAACAAAGACATTCATGGCAAGCCATTCAAATGAGATATTTAAGATCCCATAAAACAAGAAATGAATCATGGTCTAGATATTTAGAATTAAAATTAATTAATTGTATTAAACGTGATTGGGAAAATAGATGGAAAAGAATTTCAGATGAAATGAATAGAACTACCAAAAAAATAGATTCTAATAATGAAAATAATGAAGAAGATACTAAAGGAATTACAATTGAAAGATGTCAAAATAAGAATTTAGATATTTGTAGGAAATTTGATACTAAAGAAGTTCAAACAATGTTTGATAATAAAGATATTATTAGAAGTTATATGTTTAATAGAAATGATATTAAAGATGCAGATACACATCAAAAGTTATTAATGATTTATAATGGATTAGAAACAATTGCTTATGATGAAGAAAATGAAGATGAAGGTTCACAAAGTCAAAGTCAAAGTCAAGCTAATATTAGTGTTAGAGACGATAATAATTAATTTTGTTTTGATTTGTTTCTGTGTTTTTTACAATTAGGTGTTACGTACTGTATTGGACTTTGATATTTCTTGGATTTTATGATACTGTATTCTTGTTTCTTTTATTTTGATTTGACTCTAACAGTTTTTTGATTTTTCTTTTGATTTTTTTGATTTTACTTTAGTTACTATACAGTTTTTTCTTATTATGGTATATACGTACCTCGTCTTATTATTATTATTACTTTATTAGTTATTGATGTTACTCTTTATAAGTTGTGTATTTCTACTTTTCCTATATTACTATTATTAACTTATCAGTTTATGAAATTTAAAGTTATCTATCCCACGGGCGGGATCAAAGATCTGAAATCTGATTAAATCTGATTAAATTTCGTCATGATCATCATCGATGGACGATCTGTGGGCGTGTGGCGCATGACCCAAAAAGGCCGCATTCGCGTGAAACACTGTTATCTCCATTCGGAACGTTCTGTGGAATACACTGTAGCCAATTGCAAAAAAACAATTTAATTATAACAACTGAAACAATTAATAATCGATTGTACGTACTTATAATTTGTATTTTACTGAATATTACTGAATTTGTTATCAATTTGTTAATTAATTAATATATTCACATGAATCAATTTCATTTATTTCATTTCATTCATAATTAATTCAAAATTCATCAAAATTCATATGTACGTATTCCGTGTATCCTTAATTCCTAATCCCGATTTCCGAAATTGTAATAACTAGGCCAAGGCCATGAATATATGTATTAGATTTTTAGATTTTCACACCACGTACCGTGACGTACGTACGTACCGGGAAGGCAGGCAGGGGAGCCTGGGGAGCCCAGGTAGCTTGGTGGTGTGTTACCGTGTGTATATACTGCTTAATTGCTGCAATAAATCGTTATATACAACGTTACGTATAGCCAATATGCAATATTACCAAACAAAGAATCGATCGAATTATCGAATTAATATTATAAGAATTTAAAGAATATATCGATCGATCGAATCAAAATGAGTTAATTAAATTGAAAATCTATTTATATAACAAGACCAAAAATATATAGCTCATGATTCATTAATTTCATGATTCTAAATTTATATGAATATATATGAACAGTTATATAACAATAACAATTAAATAAATTTAGGTATATATATGTTCAAATTATATTATAATTGTGTTCTAAAAAAAATGATAAAAACCATGCATCAATCAATCGTATTATTCAATTTGAATATTGGTGATGATGATAACTATATAGCTATAGCTGCTATAATGTGATATATTAATTTATAACTTAACTTAATATAGTTATAATACTAACAATTATTAAAAAATAGTTTATAAATAGCATAACAGTAGTAGTAGTATAGTAGTAGTAGTAGTATATTATAGATTTTTGATGGATATCAATCATATCATGGATTTCTAAAGTCTAAAATAAAACAGCATAATAAGAGAAAAATAGCAAAATAATAAAAGGAATTCAAATGTGTAATTCAAGAAAAAACGTAAAGAACTAGAAGGAGATATAAGTAAGTAAATATAATCCTAGAGAGAAATCAAAAGAAAAAAAAGTTGAAACCAGTAGTATAAATATAAAAAGAAGTAAGTAAGTAAGTAAGTAGCATGACATAATAAAAACAAAAACAAAAACAAAGAAAAAAAGGGGGAAATTACCCCCTATTTAAAAAGAAGAAGAAAAATCCAATCATAAGTAAAATAAAATAAAATAAAAAAAAAAAAAAAGATAAATAAATGAAAATAAATTCTTTTTTTTTTCTTTAACCAAAAATAATAATAAAATAAACCAAAAAAATATAATGATATAGGAAAAGAGTAACAAAGATAATACAATAATATATGATATAATAATAACAATAATCAACTAAAAAATAAAACTTCTAGAATCTTACACTGAAACACTAGATGAATTTAAATAATTCTTATCATTGGAATTACCATTATTAGAATTAGTATTAGTAGTATTAGTTAAACTCGCATTATTATTATCATTTCCAGGATAATTATATGAAGGATAAAGAGAACCAGCACCATAAACAGAAGCTTGCTGTTGTTGTTGTTGATAATGTTGTTGTTGAAGTTGTTGTTCTTTAATTAATTTTTCTCTTTCTAATTGTTCTTGTTGTAATTGAAGTCTTAATTGCTTTTTAGTTGGTTTTCTTCTAACTATAGTTTTTGGATAATTTGCAGATGCTCTACCTCTTTTCTTTTCTTCTCTTAAATAAGTACATTCAGAATTTGTTCTAATACATTGTAAACATCTTGGATGTTCACCTGAACATTTTGTACGTTTTTGATTACATAAATCACAAGCTTTCTTAGTTCTTTTAGCTTTAACTTTTGGAGTAGTATCATCTTCTTCATTTGCATTTGGAGATGACGCTGAATCATTTGAAGCTGTTGAAGAATTTCTTGAACCTGAAATTTGTTGTTGAGTTGAACCATAAATAGAATTAGATTGATCAATATTAAAATTTGCACCATACACAGAATTTTGTTGTTGAGAATAATTGCCAAAGTTTCCATAATTAGAGTAAGGGTTTGATTGAGGATACATTGACAGAGAAGTGGCGGCAAAAGTAGTAAAAGGGTTAACAATTGATCCAGAATAATTCGCCTGAGTCTGTTGTTGCAGCTGTTGTTGTTGCTGTTGTTGCTGTTGCTGTTGTTGTTGTTGGTAAGGGAGTAGATCAGATAAAGTAGACAAAGGAGGTAGCATGTTGTTTGATTGTTGCTGATTTGAAGAAATGTTGTTATACTTTGATATTTCAGGGTTTGAGTCACTACGTAATTGAGGGGGGTTCATTGAGTTTGGAGAAGTTGTAGAGTAGTTATACTGTTGAGTTTGCATCTGAGCGTACTTGTTTGAATAGATGGAGTAGAGGGAGTCCTGGTTGGCCATGGTTGATATGGGGGAAATGGGGGATATGGACTTTAAATAATTGTGAATGTAAATAATTGGGCTTAGAGAGCAGTCGATCAAAAAGGAGATAGTAGGGAGAAGAGGGAGGTGAAGAGAGGAAGAGAATCAGAGACGGGGAAGGGGCGAAACGAGATCTTTATATAAGATCCAGAAAAAAGAGGCCTCCACAGGTGAAAAAAACACCTCCAACAAAGAAATCAACTGGAAAGGATATCGGGAAAAACCACCAGGGACACCAGGGACTCTCCACAGCGCCGCTCACTCGTTCGGAAAGGGCTTAACGCGCGCTTAGAAGGGGCATATATCAGCCGCAGGTGCGAGCCTGCAGCTGCTGCCGGCCGCGAGCCGCTTCGGTTCGGGCATAAAGTGTTGCTCCCTGGGCCGCGTGCCCCGGTCGGTGGTGCGGATTATATGAGTACAGTATCGGAATATCTCTCGTTTGATTGACTAGCTAGCTGTCTGCCTTACTTTTGTCAAGTTTTGTCATTTGACTTAACCTACTCACTTGTCTATCACATAACACTACTTACTCTCTGCTCACACGTGTGGTCTTTCATATTCAATGGCAAGATATTGGAGATTGCGATTTTAAGTCAACTGTAGTCGGACCTAAGTCGGTGGACAAAATTAAAATTAAGTAATTTTAAGTTAATTAACTTTATTTTTTGTATACATGCACATTTCTAAATTTAGAATCCATTGTACACGTTTTGCATTACGGCTCTGCGGCATATATGCTACTTAACGGGCGGTACGTACATACGTAAGACAAATTAAAACATTTAACGATACCGTCGATACGTAATCTCTCGATCAATAATTTTATTTGTATAACATACTTATAAGTTATACGTTATAACATATACAGACAGTAGAGTGATCAATGGTCTTGTACGTTGTATTTATAACAGAAAAAAAATAGTTATCTAGGGATAATTTTAAATATAAATATTAAAATATAAAAGGGTTCAACTCTTAACCTAAATTCCAATTGGTTCAATAATATGGACGGCTCCGGCGAAAAATATACTCAAAAGGGTCAAAACAGCACACATATATAAATGTCTATAACTATAACTTAACTTAATTTACAACTAAGGTGAAGTTGGCGACACTATATATAGATCGTTCGAACTATTGCTAATTTGCTATATATAAAATTGTATAAAAATATAGAGCTACGTACCGTAACGTACCTCCTATGCTACATTACATTTTCTCTGTTTATATGTATTAACAATGTTTAACATGCAATTATAACATGATATATATTAAAATTTATAAAATTAAAAAATTTCAAAGTTTTCGTAATTATTTTTATATTTTTTTTTTTTGTTTAATTAACTTTAAATTTTTCGCACTTTCCAAAGTTTCGATCCTTATTGTGTTGAACAATGTGGGGGATTTATCCAATCAATTAATTATAATTGGAAGTTTGGAACACAAGTGACAAGTTTGTAATTGTTGCCGAATTTCGTGCCTGGATATCGTTTTTAAGTTGAAGTTGAAGTTTAGTTTTGAAATTACTGTATAATCTTTAAATATATATATCATACCTGTTAAAGAATTATATAAAAAACGAGCTATTTTCATTCTATAATAATTACTTAATTAAACAAAACATGTCTGGTGTTCTTTCTTTTGTTGGGTACGTGTGTGCGGATTTCCAGATTAATTTAATTTCTTATTTGGAAGTTATATTCCTTTAATTGAATCCTTTCAATTCAATAATTTCAATTGCATTTGTTAATTTATTTTATTTTCTTCAATTAATATAATAACATCAGGTTTGTTTCTGGAACTTTAAATTACACATGCAAATTGCAAATTGAGAATAAATTATATAATTCAATTATAATAAATTAAGACGATATGTCTTGCACCGGTGACCGGCCTATAGCTAGCTTAATTATATATATAATTGCTTGCGTTTGATTCATCAACAAACACGTCAATCAAAGCTTAGGTCATTCTATTAAATTCAGGAACCGTACCAGCTAGGATTTCCAAAAAAAGGTTGGTACTCGTATTTCTCATTTCTATGTTGATGTTGAATCGATCATATTGTTGATATACATCCTTAATTTGCCGAAGCGATACAAAAAGTTTACGGTAATTAAACTTAATTCTATCCTACGTACTTGTTATAACAACAGATTTGATATACAACCGTGGTGTAGTTCTCCTATATATAGCTCAGTTATATACAACTGTTAAGATGTTGTTGTATAGGCACGTACGTTAAGTTGTAAGTTATAAAAGTTATAATAAGTTATAGATGTAGTAAATAATAATACTACCCACCTACGTTCAATTCGTTTAATTATTTAATATTACTATAATTAGAATTGTTTGTATATCAGCTATGCAATATTAATATTATTAATTTATTATCAATTAATATTATATAATATGAATAATTAGTTCTATAATAATAATATGATTATTAATATCTATATTTAATTCAAATTGATCTATATAGTTAGTGATATATTTAGTTTTCTAATCAATTAAATCATTCAAATATACTATATACATTAATTTTGATAACTGTTACCAAGATATTTAATTCTTAAAATAGATCTATATATATAATGGTTTAATTGTTATTAGAGATAATTAGACTATATAGCTGTAACTGACAGCTAGTACAGTATGTAAAGTTGTAAACAAATTGCGCTTATTCTGTGTACAGTATCCCTTTAATATCCTTGTATAATGCGTATATTACTGCATTTTTCTTTTCCATATTCATATATAATAACATCTTCTTAATTTATATTATTCTTTAATTATATTCAAATCATTCTTTATCTTTATATATAATTTCATGTCAATTGATGATCAATCGATCAATCGATCGATTATATGTATAATGGCTATACGGTGAATCGTCGTACGTTGATAACGTTTACAACCTTTCCCTTCTTATTGTAGTAATTAAATATCTCCATTCAATTATATATATGAGCCTACATTAATATGATCATTCATGATTATAAGCCCATATAGCTTCAGCCTACATTAAAATGAGTCATCTATATAATTAAAATCAATCTCACGACGATTTCCACCACTGTTATGTAGGTTAAATGAATAGCTAGGGACAGGATTCAGGAAGTCACAGGATATATCCATAGTGCAGCTATAGTAATTAGTAATCACTAGCTCCAGGAACATAGATATTTGAGTTTTCAGGATACTGCAGATTTCACATGAAAAATATATAGAATTAATGATTCTAATACGTTTCAATTTCCTTTTTTTTAAACTGACATACTTTGTATAAACGCATGATATATTTGATTCACTTACTAACAATTAAGATTTCTAAAGATTGATATTTTTACTAGAGTATACTCAAGAACCCACGGTTCAAATACTATAAAATAATTAAGTTATAATATATTTGGTTAATTGAATCTTTTAATTTTTTGAAAGATAGTTAAGTTTCAATATATTAATTTTGAAATTCATTAAATGACTTAGTCACAATAATTATAAATTGAATTGATTTAAATGAATGAAAATTGACCATGAAAATTAAATGATCGATAAATTCGAATTCGAATTCGAATCGAAGTTGATATTTTCAAAAGAGGTTCATGGCACCATGGCTCAACCTTGAAACAAAAACAAAAGAGCCGGAATTAAGTCAAAAAAATTATAAAAATTAAGTTCTTTTTTTTTAAAATTGTTGCAATATTATATATCCTACAATTAATATTAACAATACAATCAGATCGATATTGAAATAATATAAATCAATTATTATAATTTTATAACTCCTAACGAGTCCTAAGCTAAGTCATTAATATAAGTGAGTTAAGAAATTATATATAAGCTTATCGAAGAAGAAGTCTTGTCTGGCAGTATCTTCGGCTACCTATGTTAAACGTTGTTAATAAACTTGTTATTAATTGTTATCTATTCTTCCTTTTTATTCAAAGGGTTCCTTGTTGGACGAATTTTCTTCTAGAATGGTGACCTTTGTGTTCTATGTAGCCACTTCCCTTAGGATTAGGAGATTGTTAATTATTGAAAGATCATATATCCTTATTATTGATTATACAGTAACTCCAATAAATATACCAAGTACATTGGCAAGGAAGAAAGACTGTAACTTCTCTGTAAGTAATTCACAATTTCCCAAGAGAAATGTATATTAAAACCGAAAAAGCTTGAACTTTACCACAACATTTTGTCTGTCGTGGGGCTTAACCTCTTCTGATTGGACATCATCATCTTGGCTGCCGTAACCCACTGCAAAACCTATACTGAATTTACACGTATATCAATTGTCTATCTATACTTCCTTCAATTGGCTAACTGTTATAACTTCTTCTTAGAGCTCATGTCCTCATATCCTTGTGGACTCATGGACTCAAAGAGTGCCGCGGCCTGGAAAGGCCAATGAGGAAGTTACGTTACATAATCAACTTACATTACACAGTTTCCTCCAAATCACCTAATCACCTATGATCACAAATTCACAATAATTATAACCACATCATAACTTGAATCATCTAAGAACTGAGAATACTTTTTCAAACGGAAAAACACATAGATAGAGACAGGGCCCCAGGCTCGTGTTTGTTTGAACTTTAATTGAACTTTTAAATCCTCATCATCAAAATTTTTTTTATCTAGCTTATAAATAAATTTAAGAATTAATTATAAGCTGAAGATATATAGAAGCTAGAAGAAGAAGGAAGATATAACCTACTATAATTAGACTTTGACTTGACTTAATTGGCCTGCTTATATTAATTCGGTAATTAATAAGAAATAAAATGTATAAGCATCTCTATAGTATTTCTATGTCGTAAATTTGGTTCAGTTCAGCTTACAAACTATATTTTAATAATATTTATAATCCAATCACTCTGATTATCACTTCTTGTTCCTTCTAATTTCTCAATCCTTTCCCTTTCAAATAGAGATATATAAGTATCGATGAGAGAGAAATATTCTAGTTCTATATCCTCAGCAGAGTTAGGCACAAGGACAGAACTGATTAGACAAAAGAGATTACTATCATTTTTATTTCCAAGACAAGTTCCTGTTTTACCAACTGAAGATGAAAGAAAAGTTTATCCTGAAAAAAAAGCAAATATCATTAAGAAAATGTTCTTTTGGTGGTTAACTCCACTATTTAAAGTTGGTTATCTGAGAACTATTCAATCTGAAGATTTATTTATTTTAGATGATGAATTAGAAGTGAATCAAATGTATGAGAAATTTTCAAAGAATTTTGATTTAGTTGTTAAACCAAAGAAAGATGAACATGTTTTAAATAAATGCAAATTAAGAAATGAAACATTAGAAACTTCTTCTATTCCACGCCGTGAAGATTTAGAAGATTTTGTATTACCAGTGAAATATTTAGTATACATTTTATTTAAATGTTTTGGTATTAGAGAAGTAACAGGTTTCATTCAAATGATGTTTGCATTTGCTATTTCTTCTTTACAACCACTTTTACAAAAGAAAATGATTAGTTTTGTTGAAGATAAAGCTGAAGGATTTAATCCATATGTTGGTAAAGGTGTAGGTTATTCAATTGGTGTTGCTTTATTTACTTTGGCTAACGGTATTTTAATGAATTTATGTGCTTATAATACTGAAGCTGTTGGTGGACAAGTTACATCTGTTTTAACTAGAGCTATGTTAAGAAAATCTTTATATTTAGATTCAAAAGGTCATCATAAATTTCCAGATGGTAAAATTAATTCAATCTTGAGTACTGATTTAAATAGAATCAATTTTGGTTCTAGAATTATTGCATTTGTGTTTGGTACACCTGTTTGTTTAGGTATTAGTATAGGTCTATTAGTTAGCAATCTTGGTGTGTCTTCTTTAATTGGTCTTGGTATTGTTATTGTTTCTGGTATTGGATTAGGTTCCATCATTAAAGTTTTACTTTCTTTCAGAGTTAAAATTATGGGATTTACTGATAAAAGAGTTTCTTTAATTAAAGAAATTTTGAAGAATTTTAAAATGATTAAATATTATAATTGGGAAATTCCTTATCTGAATAAAATTACTGAACATAGAATCAATGAAACCAATCAAATTCTTAAACTAACCTTATTGAGAAATGTTTTACAAGCTGTTGCTACATCAATGCCTTCTATTGCTACCATGACTTCTTTTTGTGTTATGTTAGAAGCTCTTCATACTAATAAATCTGCTGCTTCCATATTTGCATCTTTATCTTGGTTCAATATTTTATCTATGGCATTTTCTATTTTACCTATGTCAGTTACAGCTGGTGCTGATGCTGTAGTTGCTCTTAGAAGAGTGTCTGCACTATTATCATATAATGAAATTGATGATGAAGAACTTCAACTTACAGGTGTTAAATTTATTGATAATCCTAAATCGAATTCAGCAGTTGAAATTCAAGATGCTTCTTTTAAATGGGATAATTTTACACTTGATCAAAATGATGATGAAGAAGAGAAATCGAAAGAAGGTAAGAAAAATAAAAAAAATAAAAATAAATTGAAATTGAATGAGAAATCTAAACAAGAAGAGAAAAAGAAAATTGATTTAGATGATAATGATACAGAAATGAAAAAAATATTTCCTGGTTTAAATAATATTAATTTATCAATTAAGAAAGGTGAATTTGTTGTTGTCACTGGATCAATTGGATCAGGTAAATCATCTTTGTTAAGTGCAATTGCTGGCTTTATGAATAAAACTCAAGGTAATGTTGAAGTGAATGGATCATTAGTTTTATGTGGTACATCATGGGTTCAAAATGCAACAGTTAAAGAGAATATATTATTTGGAATGCCTCTTGATGAATCTAAATATGATGATGTTGTTAGAGCTTGTGCTTTGAAAAGTGATTTTTCTCAATTACCTGGTGGAGATTTAACTCAAGTTGGTGAAAGAGGTATTACTTTATCTGGTGGTCAAAAGGCCAGAATTAATTTAGCTAGAGCTGTTTATGCTGGAAAAGATATAGTTCTATTAGATGATGTTTTATCTGCTGTTGATGCTAAAGTTGGTAAACATATTGTTGATTCTTGTCTTATGAATTACATGGTTTCTAAAACTAGAGTTCTGGCTACTCATCAGTTATCATTAATTGGAGCTGCTGATAGAGTTGTGTTTCTAAATGGAGATGGTTCAATTGATGTTGGTACCTTAAGTGAATTAAGTAATAGAAATGAAGCTTTTGCTAAACTAATGTCACATGCACATGAATTAGTTGAGAAGGAAGACAATTCTTCAGAAGTTGAAATTACCAGAAAAGTTACAACTGTGGTTAGCAATGATGTTGAAGTTAAAATTGTCGAAGAAGAAGAAAGAGCTGTTAATAGAGTTAAATTTTCTGTTATTACAACTTATGTTAGTGCAGCTTCTGGTGTTTATGGTGTTTTTTATCTTCCAGCTTTCTTGATTTATGTTTCATTATATGAATTTGATAATGTTTTTACAAATACTTGGTTATCGTTTTGGGTCGATCAAAAATTTCATAATCTTTCTCAGCATACATACATGGGTTTATACATTATGTTTACATTCCTGATTGCTATATTTGGTATTATGTTTTTCTCTCATGTTTCATATGGTACAGTGACTGCTTCTAGAAAATTGAATTTATTAGCTGTTCAAAGATTGATGAAAGTTCCATTATCTTACACTGATATTACCCCAATGGGTAGAATTTTGAATAGATTTACTAAAGATACAGATGTTTTAGATAATGAATTTGCTGAAATTATTCAAAACTTCACTAATGATGTTGCAAATATTGCTGGTACAATTATCCTAGCCATTATTTATCTTCCATGGTTTGCTATTTCTATTCCAATTTTAGCTTTATGTTTTGTTTCATTTGCTAATTTTTATCAAGCTACTAGTAGAGAAGTTAAAAGATTAGAAGCTGTTAAAAGATCAGATATGTTTTCTCATTTTACTGAAGCATTAGGTGGTATGAGTACAATTAAAGCTTATAGAGCTGAAAACAGATTTTTAGAAAACCTCAGTTTGTTACTTAATAGAATGAATGAACCATTTTTCTTAAATGTTGCTAATCAAAGATATTTAGCTGCTAATTTAACATTAATTCTTACAGCAATGACTTTAATTGTTTCACTTTTATGTTGTTTTAGAGTTTTTAATATTAGTGCTGCATCTACTGGTTTACTATTAAATTATTTATTATCACTTGGTGGTGCAGTTGTTATGGTTTTCCGTTGGTATGCACAATTTGAAAATGAAATGAATTCAGTTGAAAGAATTAAACATTATGCAGTTGATTTACCACAAGAAGCTGAACATGATATTCCTGAAAGAGATCCTGCACCAAGTTGGCCTGAATTTGGTGCTATTAAATTTGAAAATGTTAGTTTACGTTATAGAGAAGGATTACCTTATGCTTTAAAGAATTTATCAGTTGAATTTAAGCCTAATGAAAGAATTGGTATTTGTGGCAGAACAGGTGCTGGTAAATCTACTTTGACCAGTTGTATTTATAGATTATCTGAGCCAGAAGGTTTAATTACTATTGATGATGTTGATATTCAGCAGATTGGTTTAAGTAAACTAAGATCAAAGCTATCAATTATTCCTCAAGATCCAGTTTTGTTTGCAGGTACCATTCGTGAGAATTTAGATCCATTTAATCAAAGTAGTGAAGATGAACTGTGGGATTCTTTGAGAAGATCACATTTAATTGAAGAAAGTATTTTAGATAAAGTTAAATCACAGACTGAAAGAGATGAATCAATGCATAAGTTCCATTTAGATCAATTAGTTGAAGAAGATGGTGCCAATTTTTCATTAGGTGAGAAGCAATTATTAGCATTAGCTAGAGCATTAGTTAGAAGAAGTAAGATTTTGATTTTAGATGAAGCTACTTCAAGTGTTGATTATGCTACCGATGCTAAGATCCAATCTACTATTGTTAATGAATTTTCCAATTGTACCATTCTGTGTATTGCTCATAGATTAAAGACTATTATTGATTATGATAGAATTTTGGTACTTGAAAAAGGAGAAGTTTCTGAATTTGGTACACCTTGGAATTTATTTAATGGAGGTCAATCAGGTATTTTCCAATCCATGTGTATTCAATCCAATATTACTTCTGCTGATTTTTCAAATAAATCATGAGTTAGTTAGTTTTGATTTACTATTTATTTGTATTTTGATTTACTATTTATTTATTTATTTTCTGTATTTAGTTATATTTTTAGTTCTTTTTTCTTTTTTTTTTCAGTTTATAATGCTTTACTACCTCCATTAGATATATTAATACACAGGACTCATCATTTGTAATTTGTAAATCTTGGTAAATCTTTGTTAAGCGCCGCGGCGTGAAAAGGCCATGAGCCCGATAATAATCTATGGCTAATCTTCTTATTGCATCTTTATTGTTATTGACGATGATTTATTGATTTATTGATTTTATATTTGTATATATATGGTTTATTGTATGATTTATATATGTGATCGATATACTTAATTCTAAGAAATATATATGACAACTTCAACTTTATTCGATCGACCTATAGCTAGCTATACGTCGTAATATTACAGAATCCAGTAATTGTAGTTGTAGTTGTTATCGCTGCATGGACTCAATCAATTCTTTATCGTTATTTTTGATTTTAACTCAAACTGTGTTTTTACTTAAAAGTTAATGTATATTAACCATTGTTAATTTCGGTGATAAAATTATAGAATATAGGTTGAATAATAATTTACTGTGCGTTAATTGCATGGGTTGATGGCTTGGTTGCATATATATAGACCCTGATATTTCCAATCATAAATTTAAAATTTAATTGTTGATTACTTTGACTTTCTTACAATATCAACAAATCCTGTCTTCTATTCAAGATTATATATCAACAAGTTCAACAACTAAGAATATATATCATTAATGACAGAGAAATATTCTAGTTCTCTATCTTCGGTAGAGTTAGGCACAGAGCCAGTTAGACAAAAGAGATTACTATCATTTTTATTTCCAAAACAAGTTCCTGTTATACCAACTGAAGATGAAAGAAAAGTTTATCCTGAAAGAAAAGCAAACATCATTAAGAAAATGTTCTTTTGGTGGTTAAATCCAATATTTAAAGTTGGTTATTTAAGAACTATTCAATCTGAAGATTTATTCATTTTAGATGATGAATTAGAAGTGAATCAAATGTATGAGAAATTTGCTAAGAATTTTAATCCAGCTGTTAAACAAAAGAAAGATGAACATATTTTAAATAAATGCAAATTAAGAAATGAAACATTAGAAACTTCTTCTGTTCCACGTCGTGAAGATTTAGATGATTTCAAATTACCAGTGTTAACTTTATTATTTACTTTATTCAAATGTTTTGGTGTTAGAATTACTATTTCTATTATAGAAATTATGTTTTCATTTGCACTTGCTTCTTTACAACCCCTTTTACAAAAAAAATTAATTACTTTTGTTGAACAGAAAGCTGGTGGTTTAGATCCATATGTAGGTAAAGGTGTGGGGTATTCAATTGGTGTTGCTTTATTTACTTTATTTAATGCTGTTTTAATGAATGTTTCTGCTTATAACTCAGAAGCTGTTGGTGGTCAAGTTTCATCTGTTTTAACTAAAGCAATTTTAAGAAAATCTTTATATTTAGATTCAAGAGGTCATCATAAATTTCCAGATGGTAAAATTAATTCAATTATGAGTACTGATTTAAATAGAATTAATTTTGCTTCTAGAGCTGTTACACTAGTTTTTGGAGCTCCTATCTCTTTAGCTGTTAGTATTGGTATGTTAATTCATAGTGTTGGTGTCTCTGCTTTAATTGGTCTTGGAATTCTTCTTTTATCTGCTATTCTATTGTTTTCAGTTTTTGGTAAATTATTATCTTTTAGAAAAAGAATTATGAAATATACAGATAAAAGAGTCTCACTTGTTAAAGAAATTTTAAATAATTTTAAAATTATTAAATATTATAATTGGGAAGCTCCATATTTGAAAAAAATTACAGAATATAGAATTAGTGAAACAAATGAAGTTCTTAGATTAACTATTATTAGAAATGCATTGGCTTCTTTTGCTACTGCTATGCCTTCAATTGCTACAATGACAACATTTTGTGTTATGCTAGAAGCTATTCATTATAATGCTTCTGTTGCTTCTATTTTTGCATCTTTATCTTGGTTTAGTGCATTGTCAATGGCATTATCTATGTTACCTATTTCATTTTCAGTTGCTGCTGATGCTACAGTGGCTCTTAGAAGAATATGTGAATTATTAGCTTGTGAAGAAATTGAAGAATTCAAAGAAGAAGATGTTAAATTAATTAGTAATTCTAATTCAGATTCTGAATTTTCAGTTGAACTTAAAAATGCTTCATTTGAATGGGAAAATTTTACATTGGAAAATAATGACAAAGAAGAAGAAGAAGTTAAAGATGAAAAGAAATCTAATGTTGTTGAAGAAGAGACAAAGAAAGTTGATTTAGATGATGATGATAATGATAATGATAAAGAAATGAAAAAAATATTTCCTGGTTTAAATAATATTAATTTATCAATTAAGAAAGGTGAATTTGTTGTTGTCACTGGTTCCATTGGATCTGGTAAATCATCTTTGTTAACTGCAATTGCTGGTTTCATGAACAAAACTCAAGGTAATGTTGAAGTGAATGGATCATTAGTTTTATGTGGTACATCATGGGTTCAAAATGCAACAGTTAAAGAAAATATATTATTTGGAATGCCACTTGATCAATCTAAATATGATGATATTGTTAGAGCTTGTTCTTTAAGAAGTGATTTTTCTCAATTACCAGGTGGAGATTTAACTCAAGTTGGTGAAAAAGGTATTACTTTATCTGGTGGTCAAAAAGCTAGAATTAATTTAGCTAGAGCTGTTTATGCTGAAAAAGATATTATTTTAATGGATGATGTTTTATCTGCTGTTGATGCTAAAGTTGGTAAACATATTGTTGAATCTTGTCTTTTAGGTGTTTTAGAAGGTAAAACTAGAATATTAGCTACTCATCAATTATCATTAATTGGAGCTGCCGATAAAGTTGTTTTTTTGAATGGTGATGGTACTGTTGATGTTGGTACATTTGATGAACTTCATAGTACTAATGAAGCTTTTGCTCAACTAATGACACACACTAATGAATTAAGTAAGAAGTTAGATGATCCTTCAAATGGTGCTATAACTAAGAAAATTACAACTCTTGTTGAAAATGATGTTGAAGTTAAAATTGTCGAGGAAGAAGAAAGAGCAGTTAATAGAGTTGAAACTGCTGTTCTTACAACTTATGTGAGATTAGCTTCTGGTGTTTTTAGCTTTTTATATCTTCCTTTACTTCTTTTAATTGTTTCATTATATGAATTTGATACTATTTTTTCAAATACTTGGTTATCATTTTGGGTTGATGAAAAGTTTAGTGGTTTAACTGAACATAAATATATGGGTCTTTATATTATGTTCACTTTTTTGATTGGTATTCTACTTCTTTTCTTTTTAACTCATATTTCATATGGTACTGTGACTGCTTCTAAACGTTTGAATTTATTAGCTGTTCAAAGATTAATGAAAGTTCCATTAGCTTACACTGATGTTACACCTATGGGTAGAATTTTGAATAGATTTACCAAAGATACTGATGTTTTAGATAATGAAATTACAGAAATTGTTCAAAATTTTACTATGGATCTTGCAAGTATTATTGGAACAATCATTCTTTGTATTATTTATTTACCATGGTTTGCTATCTCAATTCCATTTATGGTGGTTTTATTCATCTCATTTACCAATTTTTATCAAGCTACTAGTAGAGAAGTTAAAAGATTAGAAGCTGTGAAGAGATCAGATATGTATTCACTTTTCAATGAAGCATTAGGTGGAAGAGATACAATTAAAGCTTATAGAGCTGAAAACAGATTTTTGGATAACCTCAGTTTGTTACTTAATAGAATGAATGAACCATTTTTCTTAAATGTTGCCAATCAAAGATATCTAGCTGCAAATTTATCATTACTGGTTAGTGTTTTAGTGCTAATAGTTTCACTTTTATGTTGCTTTAGAGTTTTTAAAATTAATGCTGCTTCTACTGGTTTACTATTGAATTATCTTTTAGAAGTTTCACAAGCAGTTGTCTTTGTTTTCCGTTGGTACTCTCAATTAGAAAATGAAATGAATTCAGTTGAAAGAATTAAACATTATGCAATTAATTTACCACAAGAAGCTGAATATGATATTCCTGAAAGAGATCCTGCACCAAGTTGGCCTGAATTTGGCGCTATTAAATTTGAAAATGTTAGTTTACGTTATAGAGAAGGATTACCTTATGCTTTAAAGAATTTATCAGTTGATTTTAAGCCTAATGAAAGAATTGGTATTTGTGGTAGAACAGGTGCTGGTAAATCTACTTTAACAAGTTGTATTTATAGATTATCTGAACCAGAAGGTTTAATTACTATTGATGGTGTTGATATTCAGCAAATTGGTTTAAGTAAACTAAGATCAAAGCTATCAATTATTCCTCAAGATCCAGTTTTGTTTGAAGGTACCGTTCGTGAGAATTTAGATCCATTTAATCAAAGTAGTGAAGATGATCTATGGGATTCATTAAGAAGATCACATTTAATTGAAGAAAGCGTTTTAGATAAAGTTAAATCACAGACAGAAAGAGATGAATCAATGCATAAGTTCCATTTAGATCAATTAGTTGAAGAAGATGGTGCCAACTTTTCATTAGGTGAAAAACAATTAATTGCATTAGCTAGAGCATTAGTTAGAAGAAGTAAGATTTTGATTTTAGATGAAGCTACTTCAAGTGTTGATTATGCTACCGATGCTAAGATTCAATCTACTATTGTTAATGAATTTTCCAATTGTACCATTCTGTGTATTGCTCATAGATTAAAGACTATTATTGATTATGATAAAATTTTGGTTCTTGAAAAAGGAGAAATTTCAGAATTTGATACACCTTGGAATTTATTTAATGGAGGTAAATCAGGTATTTTCAGATCCATGTGCATTCAATCCAATATTACTGCTGCTGATTTTTCAAATAAATCTTGAGTTTTTATTTATGTTTATTTCATCTTGTTAATTTTAATATAGTTCTAATAGTTTTCGTTTTTTTTTTGTACATATTATACAGTATCTATTAATTGTGTGTTGCACGTTAAAATTAAAATTGTATGATTAATACCAAAAAAAGTTGACAGTACACAGGACATACTACACTACTTCCAGATTATCATGGTACGCCCTGTCCATCAAACGAAGAACATACGCCATCCAAAAAAGAACAAAAATCCAAGAAGAAATGAAGCCCGTAAGCTATGGACCAAATTTGAATCCATTTTGTTTTCTGAGCTAAATGAACTCGATGATGATGATAATCTTTTATCACTTAAATCTACAGACTTGCACAACATATTTTCATTAGAGGATTGGAGATTGATGGCTGAATACAAATCTCTTGTTACTGATACACTCCAAGATTTCTGGTATTTGGTTGTTTTTAGTTCACCTTTTTATCATATCATATCTACAAACATAAAAGAGCCTGCCAGAACATCTTCCAATAACATCTTACGTGATACAAAAATAATAAAGTTTAATTATAAAGGTGTGATTAGTGATGAAATGATTCAAGAAAAAGATGATTCTTTAAAAGATGCTTTTTGTGAGGCTTATTACCAAGATACAATTGATGATGAATATTTATTACACTGTTTTCAAAACTCAATGGGAGTGAAGAATATGTTAGATGCAACTGAAAGCACAATAGAAAGAAAGTTTGAAAATCCATTTCAAGAGTTATTAGGTGATGTGGAGGCTGTATTGAAATTGATAATTCCAGAGTTAAAGTCTGAGGTTCAGGTTTCTTGTTGTAACAGAGATGTTTTAGAATCCAAGTATAAGGACCAAAATGTTGACTTTGGACTGGTGAGAATTAACAAAGATAATATTGTTGAAGATGTTCTTAGTATTATTGAAGTTAAGCCTGGGAAAATTGATAAACTCAACAAGAAAACTGGCGAGAGGATTCCAATTGGTAGTGAAGCTGAATCTTTTCTAATGAGCAAGTTATGCATGTATTGTATTGGTAGTTGCAAACGTTACTGCTTTCTGACAAATTGCCGTGAACTTGGGCTATATCATTTTGACTTTGATTCCTCAAAGTTGGTTAAGGAAAATGATGAAATTCAGGTGGAGGTTGATTATTATTATACATCCTTCAATTACGAAAGCACCAACCCCTCTTTTAAGAAACTAATTGCTGCTTACACATTTGATGAATTTAAAAATCTAAGTGATACCAATTACAAGGATAATGAAACAAAATATTTTTCTGATTTATGGCATAATATATTCAAGAGACCAATGGATGCAATCTCATTTCGAGATGCTGAATATTCCTTTGAAACTATGACTAATGTTCTGTCTGATCTTCAACAAGAAAATATTGAGGCTAAGGTCACTGAAAGAACAGTTAAAAAATTGGAATTCCAAGAAATTCAATCTGGCACCAATTCACTTTTTAATGTGGTGAAAATGAACTCAAATCAACTTCATAACTCATTTGGAATTTCTTTAGATAAATACAAATTTAAACAAGTGGTTATCAAATATTTGAAGTTTTCAGATTTAGATGCATACTTTAGAATACTGAAAGCAAGAGGCACTATTCAAGATGAACAACTTGAAGATTTCCGAAAAATGGCGGTTGATGATATATTATCTGAGATTGAATTCTACAAGGCAGCCTTAAACCATAACTCTGAAAGTAAATTTACTGGTCCTGTGTTAGTAGACTCGGGATTCTGTAAAATAATTGGTAAGAACAACAAATACATTGTTGGGCCATTCATAATTCTAGAGTATTTACCTTTTGTTAATCAACATTTTTCGGTTACCAAAAAGATTCGTGAAACTGCTGAAGAACAATTGAATATTATTCAAGAGATTGGTTACAGTCATTGTGATATCAAAGCTGATAATTTCGGGTATGACCAGAAGACTGGTAGATTTTGTTTTATTGACTTTAATAAAGCAAAACCTACCAATGAGGAGTTGCAAAAAGTTGATCACGAAAGCTTATGTGATTCATTAGAAGAATTTTCTGATAGAACATATGCATTTTCAACCTCAACCAGTACAAAAAGAGGTATTGAAGTAATTGAACATGCTGAATCAATCGCTGCAAGAAATAAGAAAAAAAATCAGCATTTATAATTTTCTAGAACTACGTACTTTGCTTATATTTGTAATTTTGTGTCTGTTTTTTGTATAATTTTTAAATTTTAATCTTTGCTATGATAATATGTCCTATAATATTTATTATTTATAGTTATATATTATTACTAAAGTTTTGTTACCAAAATCAATTATCCCAGTTATAGGAGACTCTGCTAAAGAAATTCTGAGATATAATAACACCCAAATGTTCAGGATGAAACCGTTCATACTAGCGAGGACAGAAGCAATTGTATAGTATAATTATTACTGCACATAAATTGGTATAACAAAAAAAAGTTATTGCATTCTAAGAATATCTTGCATAAACCAGTAACAACACTTAGATCAATGAATTCAAGATATAACTATGTTTTACAATTTCTAAACAAAAACGTTTTGAAAGAAACTTTTGATTAAGTCAGTCAAAAAACCCAATTCTAGAATAAACAACTCTTATAATTTGAAGTATTATCTCAACCTGTATTAGAATCCCAGAATGGTACCGTTAAAGAAAATCTGCAACAATAATATTTCAGGTCTAGGTCTAGTTGTATTTAATGAATTGCTCGTCGAGAAGAATGT
Organism: Ambrosiozyma kamigamensis; assembly: GCA_030572235.1. Taxonomy (NCBI): domain Eukaryota; kingdom Fungi; phylum Ascomycota; class Pichiomycetes; order Pichiales; family Pichiaceae; genus Ambrosiozyma; species Ambrosiozyma kamigamensis. Next base: position 82,640 of record JAJLZM010000212.1, on the reverse strand, counting down.
AATCATCATTTATGATAGAAAATTGATAAGTCGAATGAATATTGGAAAATAATTGCTTGGGAACTATTACTTTTGAATAATTAGGTTTTAAAAATAATTCAACATTTTCTGAAATAATCAATGTGAAAACAGAACTTTCTTTGTAAGCTATTTCTTTCACTCTCTCATCACATATACTTGTATGAATACTAATATAATCAAGATTCTTTATTGTCACTGACATGTGTATTGATTCTATTAAATGAGAGAGATCCATTTCAAATGCAAAATTAGGTAAAAATCCAGATGATTTAGAACCAGTAATGGTAATATTTCTAACAGTATTTGGGAGTGATTTCCACAAATCACAAGAATTGCTTGTACAATCAAGAATGAAAGATATATCATTTAAGTGTTCTGCTTTTGAAAAATCATAAAACTTCAAATTTCTGGCATTAAAATTGAATTCTTGTAGAAATTTTGGAATAGAATAAACTGGACAATCTGAATTGGTATATAATGGCATATAAGTTGTTAAAGTCAGACTTCTTACTGAGTGTGAAAGAGAATTGAATGCTTTTAAATCTAGTAAAACTTCATGATTGTCACATTTTAGATGATAAGAGAATCTTTTTAAATTATTGAGTTTTGAGAAATCACAGTTTTTGATCCCAGAAACACCAGAACTTTCACATAAAAAGTTTCTAATACTATTGCTGGAAAAAGTAATGTTATCAAAGCTACTTGGACCACACTTCAATACCAGGCTTTTAAGATTATTCATATTGGTAATACTAGATGAAACCTCTCTGAAAGTTTCAATGTAATGATATTCAGCTCCCTTGATTCTTTCACCTAAAACCTGAATATACTCTAAAGGTAAATCCTCAAATATACCAGAGGAAGAATTAAATTCAACTTGAGGATAATTCCTTAAAAACTCGAAAAATAATGCATCTAGTGAACTTGAAGAATAAAATTTAATATGTATCTTAATTCGGAGGTTTAGTAATTTCTCCATAAGTGAAAAATCTTCATCAGTAAATTTGGTATCAACTGCAATAATGACATCCTGAAGATTCTTGAAATGTGATAATATCCTCAAAACATTTCTTGAAGCATCATATATATGAGTTATCCTTGAAGAAATCCAATCTTCATTAACAATTAAGTGTGTAGCTGCGGTAATAAAGTAACCAGGGTTAAAGTAAACCTGTTCAGGCTGATAATCAAGCAAAGTTTTAAGGAGTTCTTCATCTAAACTATTTTGACTGATAGCTAGAATGTGTATTTTGTGATGATAAATTTCAACTAATTCTAATAATTGATCGATAATTTTTTCCTCTTCTTGAGATTTGAAACCAGGGAACTGCAATTTTAGTTTTGAATTCAAATAAATTATTGGATGACTTATTTTAAAAGTAACTGTAAAACCTAACTTGAAATTGGGATTAATAAATGTAAACAGATCTATAAATTGAATCCAGGCATTAGACTCAATGTATTGAATTGATTCAAATGAAATTAATGTTTTTAACTCAGTTGGAAGGTTCTCAACTAAGAGGACAAACTTATCAAGCATTTACCACCAAATAATCATGAGGTGATTGATACTAAAATACTAATATAATATATTGATCAATTAATCGAATCGAATTCCAAATTTACAAATCGACGCAGAAACGTGACTCTACGTCGATCGGCCTCAAACCATGAGTTTATTAATTACTTTTCTATATTTTTCATTCAAATTCCATCCAATATATAATTCTAGATTATAAAAGGGTAAAACTGTAATACTATATAACTAATCATTAAACACAAATTAAATTTAAAAACATTTTAAACAAACTTATAAAGTCTTTTCAGTTAAGTAAATACCATAAACATCTTTCAAAGTTTTCATAATTGAGTTATTGATATCAGTGGTCATTGGAGCATATAAACCAGAAGTAGCAAAAACACCTTGTTTTCTGATAACTTCTTGAACTGCAACTGCACAAGGAACACCAACTAATTTAGCCATTGAAGAGTAACCACCTGGAACACCATAATCAACTAAAGTAGAAGTTCTGGTTTCAGTTGTACCATCAGCCCATTCAATACCAAATTTATGTTGTAAAATAACTAGATCTCTTTCACCTTCTTCATATTGCATTAATTCTTCTAATGTAGCACATAAAGTATCTAATGGGTTACCTCTTGGAGTAATTGGAGTTGATGAGAATAAACCTAACCATTTGAAACCTGCTAAGATTCTTTCTCTATCAGCTTCATCTTTAAATTTAGTTAATGAATCAATCTTAGCAACAATATCTTTTTCAGAGTTTGAAGCAGCACCGATGTATTGAGAAACAGCATCATTCCATGCAACTGGTTTAGAGAAAATTTCAACTGGATCTTCTTTTAAGAAACCAATATCAACTAAAACTTTGATGAATTCAGGGAAACCTTGGAATCTTAATGTACCTCTAATAACAGTTTCAGCTTCTGGAATAGAGTATAATTCTTTATAAGTAGTTGAATCTCTGTTTGGGTAAGCAACTAAAGCATAACCTGGGTAGATGAAGTATGGTTTAGCAGAATTCATTAAATCTTGGGATTCAATTGAAACAACTTTACCATCTTTCCAATATTTAGCTGAGTTTCTTAAAGCTAATAAAACACCTCTTGATGACCAAGAAAATTTATAACCTAATGGATTATCAGAATCTTCTGGAGCTGGTAAACCACCACAGTATGATAAAAATGATTTGATTTTACCACCAGCTTGATGAACTTCATCAATAGTTTTAACAGCATATAAGTGATCAAGACCTGGATCTAAACCAATTTCGTTCATAACAACAATACCTGCTTTTTTAATAGCTGGTTCTAATTCTCTTAAAGCTGGGGAAATATAAGAAGTTGTAACAACATCAGTATGACCTGATTTAATGGCAGCTTTAACAACGTTAGCATGGTAAATATATGGAATTAATGAAATGGCAACATCATATTTAGTAACTTCAGCATCCAATTGATCTTGATTGGTAGCATCAATTGAAATAGCTTTGGCAACAGAACCGGCTAATTCTTGAGCTTTAGCTAAAGTTCTACAACCAACAGTAACTTCAATGTCAGATTGAGCAGCTAAGATATCGACAGTTGGTTTAGCAACGAAACCAGAACCTAATAATAAAACTTGTTTAACCATTTTTAATAACCAATTGATTCAAAATCAAGAAAAAAACAATGATGGCTTCTAAAGGGGAAACTGGAAAAAGAGTCGAATATAAATTGAAAAACTTCTTCTTCCGCTGATTTAAAGCGATATCGGACTAATTTGCGCGCACGTGATTTCCGGAGAGATAATTCTCCCGGTGTATCAATTACTCCGAGAATATAGTCTATTCACTAACTAACCTATACAAATCTATATATTCAAACTAATTAATCCTGCTGAAATGCCTGCTGATTGAACAGCTTGTAACTCCTGATACTCTTCTTCCCACATATCACGCTGCTCTATAAACCATTTGGGAAGATTTTCTTCTTTGGGTAGTTTAATCTTAATGGTGGTGTTGATTTTCTTACCTTTATCATTAATTATACAAAAATCAGTTTTTGCTTGATAAAAAGAGTATTGTGGTATCACATTACTGGATATGCTTGCTTTGGATATAACACTCTCACTCCTTGTAAATTTTGGAACAGCTGTAAGTGGAATAGGTGATGGTTCAAGTAAAGATTTAAGTCCAGTAGATTTACTTGAAGAATAAGACGAACTTAGATTATATCTTTGAAGTTGTTGTTGTGGTGGTGGTGGTTGATGCTGTTGCTGTTGTTTACTTTTTTGTTTCTCTGTTGTAGAAGAGGTATTCTGACGATGATGACTGTGTCGATGTCCACTTAATTCTTGATGTTGCTGCTCTTTATGTTTCTTTTTCTGTTTTCTTAATTCAACTAATTTCAATAATTGATGAGGTATTTGTGGAGATGTAGACATTGATAATTTTGATGAGCTAAATGAATTTCGTGGTGATGTAGATTTAGCAAAACTCTTCCTTCTTCTATTAAACGATGTTGATGTGTTACTATTATAGGATGTTGGAAACAGTCCAGAATTAAAATTTGCAGAACCAAGTTTGTCATCACCATTTGAAGATATATCAGGAACATTAATACTTATGGCCGACCTTGTTGTATGTGGTGTAGTCATCAATTCTTCTTCTTCTGCTAATGTATCTCCAGTAATATTTCTAAATCCAGTTCTAGGGGATTGATCAGTTGAAATAGCTTCATCAGCAGAAGTCAAGGCCTCGTCATCAACTTGCAATAATTCAATTACTTCTTCATTTGCATTTGTATCCAAATACTCATCATCTTGGAATCCATGAATTGATTCATAGGAAATCAATTCAATACTAATCAATTCTAAATAATTCTCCACAGAATAATTAGCTTTGTAATTAGAATATAGTCTGTATTCATTTGAAATACTTGAGTAGCTCCATCTTTGAATATGTCTCAATATACCAACAACAACTTCAGTTGAGTCAACTAATAAGCAATTATGATTATTTTTATAATCCAATAAAAATTGAAAAATCTTTGAAACAATAATCGGTTTTAAAACCATCCACTCTTGAAACTTGACATTGGCAATATTATCATCTTCTTCAGGTAAATTCTTCAAATGAAATAGCTTCAATTTATTGGAATCGATGTAGTTTGAGATCAATCTTGGGGGTTTCTCTTCGTCCAACCAAATGATGGACTTCAACCTCAAGGTGTCTAGAAACGGGTGGTTGATGGCATCCAACCTTGTGCAACGGTAGAGGCCTTCCTCCACCATTGCAAAGTTATCTGGGGGCACTAGCATGGCTTTTTGTAGACGGTGGTCTTCTTAAGTATGGAGAGGAACAAAATGGCAGTGTGAGCTTTGAACACTGAAAACGTGTGCAAAATTCTGCAAATACTTTAGATAGGTGTTTTTTCCAGGAAAACACAACAGAAGGTAATGAGTCAGTCCAACAAGAAGCTAAACATTGCTGTGATCCACCCTGATCTAGGAATCGGTGGGGCAGAGAGATTAATGGTCGATTTGGCCCTTTCTTTGAAGACTTTACACAACTTGGATAATCAAATCACAATTTATACATCTCATTGTGACCCAACTCATTGTTTTGATGAAGTTAACCCAATAAATGGTGAATTAAAAGTCAAGGTTTATGGTGATTTCTTACCAAGATTATTCTTAGGTCATTTTGCTATCGTTTTTGCCTTCTTAAGACAGTTATATTTAGTTTTAAAGATGATTTTATTAGGTGAATTAGCTCAATATGATTTGATTGTTTTAGATCAACTAAGTTACTGTATTCCTCTGTTACATTTGTTTAAATCTCCAAAGGCTTCTGTATTCTTTTATTGTCATTTTCCTGATAAATTATTGGCTTTACATCATAGTTTGATTAGAAAAGTCTATAGATATGTGTTTGATAAAATTGAAGAGTTATCAACTGCTTGTGCTGATAAAATAGTTGTCAACTCAGTCTTCACAATGGATACAGTTAAAAGAACTATGCCTCTATTATCAAGTGAAAATATTTCTGTCCTTTATCCTTGTGTTCCTGATAAATTAGATATAAATCAAGAATCTGTTGATGAAGTTACAAACTTTTTCAAAGATTCAAATTTTTTCTTATCAATCAATAGATTTGATGGTAGAAAAAGAGTTGATATTGCAATTAAAGCATTTGCTCATTATATTCAACAAACTAATGATAAGTCTCAAAAATTGGTTATTTCTGGTGGTTATGATGCAAGAGTCTTTGAAAATTCTAGATGTTTAAATGAATTAGAAAAATTATGTGATTCATTAGGTTTAACTCATTTGACAGTTAAAGATAATTTAGTTTCAGCTCCTTCAAATATCCAAGTTTACTTCTTGCCTTCAATTTCAACTAAACTTAAGAATGCTTTATTATCAAAAACTGATATGTTATTATACACTCCTGATTTAGAACATTTTGGTATTGTTCCTTTAGAGGCTATGATCTTAGGTAAACCTGTGCTAGCCCATAATACTGGTGGTCCTTTAGAAACAATCATTAATTATTTTGATGATCAAAAGAACTTTACTGGATTTAATGTTGAACATGATGCAAATAAATGGAGTGATGTTTTAGAATTGGTTAAATCATTATCCAACGAAGAATTAAATCAATTGAATATTAGATGTAAGGATAGAGTGAATCAAAGCTTTTCATTTGTTTCAATGACTCATGTTTTAGAAAGAGAAGTTGATAGCATTAAGCCAAAACAATTTAATTGGGAAAATTATGTTAAATGGGGTGCTTTGGTTTTACCTGTTTTAATTTTATCTAAGGTGTTAATTTAATTTATAGCTATTTTTCTACCTTTTAATTTCCATTATCCAAATTCTACAATATCTGTTCTTTTACTTTGTTATCTTTTTTTTGTAGCTTTTTATATACCTCTTCTACATAGTATATGCTGTATCTTTTAATTTTATTCATCTGTAAATAACTATTAAAACCTTTCTCTGGTTTTAAATTGACTCTTGTTATAAAATATATCATAAAATCGTAATCTAAAATACATTAACGAAACAAAAAGAGGGAAGAAAAGAATTGAAGGAAGTGAAAAAAAAAAAACATAACAAAAATAATTAGATTAGCCCAAAATTAATAACAATAAAACCTATATATAAAATGATTGTGATAAAAATAAATAAATAAATAAATAAAAACTTAGAAAAAAAAACTACTCGGTATCAGTAATAACCACCTCTTCTTCATCTTGTTTGGATTTTCTAAACAATTGAACAATTTTCTTAAGTTTCTCCGAGGTTATTGGATACTCTAAAACATAATCAAAAATACCAACTTTTTTAGCATCTTGAGCAAATGAACTCATTCCAACAATACAAGTCCCACTGTTAACTGAAGCTGTATGTTTGATCAATTTAACTAAATCATAACAATCTAATTTATGCAGTTCAGTTGACGTGAAAATTAAATCAAATCTAACATTGGATGTACTTCTTTTAATTAATTCAGAACCACTTGAAATTGCAACAACATCACAATCTAACTTTTTCAAATCATTTTCAATTGAAAATCTATGAATTGGAATTGGTTCACAAATTAGTACATTTAATAGTCCAATTTGCATTCTTTGAAAACTTGTTGAAATTGAATCATCTCCAGTTGTACATGCAGTTGAACAAGAAGATGATGATCTCATTCTTCTAGATTCTCTTCTTTTATTAACTCTTGAAATTGCAGATGATTTTTCCTCAGTATCTGATGATGACGGAGAAAAATCACTCATTGCTCTAGATATTGATTTATTTAATAAACGCATTGCAGGTGATGATGATGTTTCCGATGAAAATGAGGTTTTCTTACTTGTTGATGATGTAGAAGTACGTGGAATTGGCGAACCAAACCTGGTTGGATAAGATGCTGTAGGAGTTGTAAATGGTAATTGCTGTTGTAATTGTTGCTGTAATTGCTGTTGCTGTTGTTGAGATAGAGAATAATGGTGTTGATGAAATGGTACCTGATGCAAAGGCTGTTCGTCATTAAACGATGAAGATTCGGATGCTAATGAAGTATTTCTTAGAAGCGGCGAAGGTATAACGCTGATACTGCTAGAAGGAGACCTTATATGTTGAAATGGAATTGATAGATTTGAAAGACTTGATAGATTTGCAGGTTGTGCATGAGGAGAAGAAGGAAGTTTAAATGGACTTGAAGATGTTTGCGTATTTAAAGAAGGTAATTTTCTTGAAATAAAACCAGGAGTACCAGGTGATGAAACACTAGTAGCACCAGAAGTTATACCAAAAGCAGAAATTGAAGAACCTGTATGATTTGCAGGCATTGGACCATAAGAACTAGCATCAGATGAACCGGTTGAAGAAACGCTATTTCTATGTTCTAAATGTTCATTCTTTAATCTATTAATAGCATCTTTATTCTGTTTTTCTAAAACTGATAAATTTCTAAATTGAAATGATCCAAATTCTGAGCCTGTATCACTTAATCTTGAACCTCTTCTTTCTCTTTTAGATAATAACTGAGATTGGGTCAGCAATGGTTTACTAACACTTGGTCTTGGAGAATCTAGGGTAGTGGACGATGAACTTGAATTTGATCTCATAACTCTACTTGCAGCATTACTATCATCAACAATTGCACTATCATCATCGTTGTGATCTTCCAGTTCTTCATGATCATGTGGAAACATATTTAATTCAGCACCTCTATCATCAAAATAATCAGTACATTCAGGATCGTCAACTTCAGGAACAAAAGAAGCTTCTTCATCAAATAATGTATCCCAATTAATACCATGAAAATAATGATGTTCTTTAATTTCTTTTGATCCACTATAACCTAATCTTCTACTAGGTTCTTTGATTAATAATCTGGAAATTAAATTTTTAGCAGAATCACTACATAACTCATGAAAATCTTCTTGTGGTAAATCCGGCCAATCAATTTCACAATGTAAAATATTTTCAAAAACTTTTTCAGCAGAATCAGCATGAAATGGAGGATATCCAAATACAAATTCAAATAAAATACAACCAATTGACCACCAATCACTTGCTTCATCTTGACCTAAACCCGCAACAGTTTCCGGAGCTAAATAATCAGGGGTACCAACAAACTTTCTAGTTTGAACTGAATTTTTGGGATCAAATAATGCCAAATTAAATGTTTCTTGTTGAGGTGAACTTGGTTCCTCGTATGCATAATTGAAGGATGATTGTGAATTAGTTCTAGGAAGTAATGGTCTTAATATAGGAGATGACATTGGATTGCTAGAAGCATTTGAAACAGTTCTAGTGCGTGTGTTGAAAAGATCATGCAGTGAAGGACCAGAATTATCTAAATTATCAAAATTTAAACTACTTGGAATACCACCAGAAGATGCATTAATTGGAGTGACTAATGGAGAGGTTGGAGTTAGTGAAAATGGAGTAACACTTAACAGTTTTTTATGCTTATGGTATGAAGCAGATAAAGGGGCACCAGAATTAGAATTAGTTGAAGAAATGAATGGATCATCTAGCGCATTAGCAGAAGTGGATACACTTGAAACAGAAGTTCTATTTCTGGCTTCATTTTGTCTTTTAATTAAACCCATTCTGCTTAAACCAAAGTCAGTTAATTTAACATGACCATTATGGTCAATTAATAAATTATCAGGTTTTAAATCTCTATGAACAATACCTCTAGAATGTAAATCATCAACACCAACAATAACTTCAGCAATATATCTTCTAGCCCAAGCATCAGGTAAATAACCCATATTTTTTAATAATGTAGCTAAATCACCACCATTTAAATATTCCATAACTAAATATAAATAACTCTGAGATTGGAAAGAAGCAACTAATTGAGCAACATAAGCACAATCTGATTGAGCCATCATTATAGCTCTTTCAGCTTTAACATTTGTAACTTGATTCTTGGCAACCATATCAGATTTTTTTAAAACTTTCATTGCAAAATATTCACCTGTTAATTTTCTTTTAACTAAAAAGACAGACCCAAAAGCACCTTTACTAATCGGTTTAATAACCTCATAATCTCTAATTGAAGGTAAAGAAGGTTTAAAAGACTGGGGAACCAATAATGGAGACAACTGAGGCTTTTCAGAAATTGAAGAAGATGTATGATGATGGCTTTGGCTTAATGAGCTATGATGACTTAGAGAATGATTCAAAGGATTATGAGGCTCACTAAACAGTAATAAGGGAGAAGACAGAGGAGTATTCGAACCTGAAGTTGATGTAGTAGTAGTACCAGTAGCTGAAGTTTTCGTTGCTGAAGTTTTGCTATTTCTTTGAATTGAACTCAATGGGATATTATATGAAGGAGATAAAGGTCTTCTTGGAGAATTGAAATTAGGAGTTGATCCACTTGAAGAATTTTTAACATAATTCTCACTTGGAAAATTAATAACTGGAGTATTTCTACTACCAGTTTGAATACCACTTCTTGGAGTAGAAGAACCAGAAGAAAATCGATCATCAGTTAAAGTTGAAGATAAACTTAATTGTTTTGAAGCTTGAACTCTACTATTTGAATGAGACATTGGTATAGAATCCTCAAAATATAAATTTCCAAAAATCATACTACCACCTGTTGATTGTTGAGGTTGAGGTGATTGAATAGGTAATGGTCTAGGAGAATGAATAGCAGTTGGTTGTTGTATTTCAGAGATCTGAGCACTTGTTGATTCATCGACTGACTCGGAAACATTAAAAACTTGATCTTTAATTTTAGAAACAGTTTCTTGAACAATATTCAAAATCATCTCATCAGTTTCTTTTGTAATTCTATCGACATATTGAGAAATATGTGCATATCTATGAATTGAATCCAACTTACCAACAACAAGTTCATGAGTATCATCAGTTATAATTCGAATAGCAGGATCACTTGATTCAGGTAGAACCATTTCTTGTAAATGAACAAGTGCTCTTGAAGAAGCAGGAGAAAAAGAAATTTCATAATTATCATCATTTTTATATTTAAAATCATCAATTACACCAGGATTCACTTTGACTGCATCATCCAGATATTCTAAAATTAATTCTAAATTTCTAAAAGGAAATCTTTTTGAAGGTAATAAAGAACCTAATGATTTTCTTCTACCTAATGAATTTTGATCTAAAGTAGCAGAAGTTAAAGGAATTGGAAGACCCTTATATTCATTAATACTTGCTACACTACTTGAGGAAGATGATGAAGATATTGATGAAGCGGCTGATGAGGAACTTGAGGAAGATAATGGAATAGATAAAGGCGTTGAAGAACCGGGAGAAGAACCCATGGATTCTCTTCTAGCTAAAGTATCTAATATTGTTTGAATCAACTTTCTATGTTCAATTAAGTCTTCTTGTTTCATATGCACTATATCTTCAGTTTTATGTTCAATTAAGCATAATTCAGTATGTTTTTCTAACCACCAACTGGGCACTTTTTGTTCACAAATTCTACATAATTCTTGAGGAGGAGGAGGTATATTATCTTCATCAATCACAGTTAAATCCATTAAATGCATTAAATAAGTTTCAAATAAATTAACACCAAAACCTAAATTCATAACCAATTCTTCAGGTAATTCTAAAGTAATATCTTTTAATGGAACAAATGGTTTAACAATCCACATTGTATGTGATGGCTCACATGACTTTTGTTCATGAAGAAGTATACCTTGTGCTTCTAATTCTATGAATTCACCATCAATAGATAATGAAGAGTCAGTTGAATGTAAACTTAATGAATCACTGTCATCACCTTCTTCTTCTGGGACAGGTGAGACAGTGGTATGTGTAGATAAGGTTAATGAAGGTATCCTACTATGAGGGCTGCTTTGAGCTGTAGGAGCAGTAATTGGTGTTGTAATGATTGAGGATGTACTTAAATTTAGATTGTCTGTTGTTGCAGTTGTATTAGAGATAGTATTGTGATTTAAATTTGTTTGAACAATGAATTTGACTCTATAACTTTCATCATCTTCCATCATAATTTTAGTAGCTTTATTAAACACTTGTTTATCTTCTTCTTCGCCAAAAACTATATTACTAATTGGTTTTCCTTTGATCTTACTTACTCTTGTACCAACTATAGATTCCCAAGCCTTTGAAATAAATTTAATATTACAATCCAAATCTAATTCTAAAACAACAGCTGGATTCTGAGAACTTGCAACTATTAAATCATTTTGAGTATCTGTTTCTTTTTGTAAAGGTTGTTGAGTTTCATCAGCATCTTGGAATTCTTCATCATCCTCATCTGATTCAATTGTAGTACTATGTAACTGATGATCTATTGATTTATCAGTAGGATCACAAGGTGAGACAGATCTTGAAGGAATCAAAAACGCAGAAGGACTAGTAAAAGGGGAATGTGATCTTTCTCTGTCTCTAGCTGCCTGAGTTGGAGTTGAAGGTCTTGATTGTTGTAATCTAAACTTTCTATTCACAGTAGCATTTGAAGAACTTGGATTACTGTTATTATTATTCCTGTTTGCATTCATGCTAGGGGAGTAGCAGCCAGAGTCACCCAAGGGACTATGGGATCTGCTGGACATGATCTATAGCAGTTGTAGGATTGGTATATAGTAGATGAAACTTTTTGATAAAGACAGGGAGATGAAAATCAACTGGTAAATGGAGGAATAAGCTTAAGGGCGGCAATTGAAAGAATTGAAACAGTTAAAACGGGGTAAGACTGACTTGTGGGAGTGTGTCAGATAGCAGCAGATATTCCAATGAAGTATTGCCTGCCAGCTTTGGGAGAAGTAGTGGTGAAAAGCTGAGTTTCCAGTGTTTTGGTGAATTGCAGTAGTTGGAAAAGGTGGTGGTGGTGGCGGTGCACGGGTGTGTTTTTGGCGCTAGTTGAAAAGGGATATTCAGTAGTGTATGTATTCGAATACCACTCCTTTGGGTGGAAACGGGTGTTCTTCACAGGTTAATGAGTCTGGTGCTCTCTGACTCCACCATCCAGCAGCTGGATGCCTGGACTGAACCCTACTTCTGTGTCATCCGTCCATATGTCTCTGCCTTCTTTCAAAGCAAGCTGATATCAACGTTTTTGATTTCACAATTCGGATATAATACATACTATTTAATTGCACATTTAACTTTACTAAAACCTGGAAATGAAGATCTTGCTAGAAGTTTTGCTGAAACAATAACTCATTTGGAATTCTTCAGTGTTGCTAGCTTTTTCTATTTACCTCAAATCTTTAATTTATTAAAAAATAAATCATTAGGTGGTTCTTTAGCTCTTGATAGTTTACCAAGTTATATGATATCATTAGCAACTAATCTATTCACAATGTTATACTACGCAAAATCAATGTATTTAGGACAACCAGTTAATTTCAATGATGACATTTATTATAACAATAATTATTCAAATGGTACAGGTGATCCAAGATGGCCAAGTTTAGTTAATTCAACTTTAGTATTTTGTCAAGCATGCTTTTTAATAATGTTATGGATCTTATATAAATGCAATTTTAATACTTTTAAATTTGGTATACCTATGATAGGTTATCTATTTTACTTTATGGGTCATAAATTCACATTAACTTCATTATTTAAATTAATGTTATTTTTAAAACCATTAAATTTTATTTCAAGTTTTATTATTATGTCAAATAATTTACCTAGTTTAGTTCCAGATTTACCTAAAATTAATATAGTAAATAATATATCAAACTTATTAACTAATAAATTTTCACCTCCACCTCGTCCACCACCACAACAACAACCTTTAGAATCATCATCAAATTATCCTAGAAAACCTAGAAAAAGCAATTATACAAATTTTGGATATATTGGCGGTGTTATTGATTCTTTTTTTAAATTAAAAGATTCATTTAGTTGGGGTATTATTTTGATACTTATAGGTTTTGCATTAGTTGTTAATTCTTATTTAAATGAATTTAGAAAACATCTTCCTTATAAAGCTGGTAAGAAAACTAGTTGATAAAGTTTCATCAGCTAATACTTATGTGTACAGTTAACTTTTTAAGCATTTTTGATCTTATTGCATTGTTATTACTATTTTACTTAATTTACTTTTAATACAATTATTTTAAATATTTTGAAGAAGTTGTATGTATAAAATGAAAGTAACCACTTCAAAAAGTTGAAAAAAAAAGTATAAGGGCATAAAAAAAATGATATCTGTATAACCATAAAATGGAAATTGAAAGTAATAAATTGAACTAAATGATAATATACAAATAAGATGAAACTCTAAATCATTTGAAAAAAGGAGTATGAGTGGTAAAGGGCAGAACTTCATTCATAAGCAACTGCTACCATTAGCAATATATTTTAATAATGAATAATCATTTTGTCTTATACTTCTTAAGTAGTCTCTTAATGCATCATCAGTAATCCAGTCATTCATATAAGTTGAATCAACTAAAGGAGTCATCTTTTTAATTTGTCTTCGTTCATACCATCTATAACCAAAAATTGGTTTCAATCTTATTATTAACTTTTCTTTACGATTCTTAGGAGATGAATAAATATGATAAGGAGTAATTTCTAATGGAATTGGTTCAACATAGTTTAAACCTGAAATTGCTGTAATAGATCCAGGGTTAGTAGTAGAATTATCAACTTCAGTTTCTTCTTCTTGAGTTGATTCTGTAGTAGTTTCATTATTATTTTCTGTGGTATTTTTAGGGGCAAATAATGATTCCATTGATAATATTGAATCTCTAATTGTTAAAAAATCTTTAATTTGGTAATCAAATAAAGTAGCACCTTCTAATTCTTTTGAGTGTAATGTAGAAGTACCAACTAAAGTTGGTAAACTTTCAGCAGAAGGGTTGTTGGAAAAGATTCCAAGAGATTCAGAAGAAGCAAGAGAAGAGCCAGTAGAAGTAGTTGAGATTGGACTTGATGGCATATCTAGTATCTAAAATTTAAACAACTATAGATAATGGGATGAATCTGATATAGTTTAAGGGTGTTTTTAGAGGTAAAAGTGTGGTTTAAAGTGACAAAAGAGCTATGGGCTTAAGAAAAAGAAGTGATAATCAGTTGGAAAAAAAGACAGAGAAAGGCAGACAGTACAAATACTCCAATCCCATTTTTGAGTTTTGGTCTGCTGCTACCAACAGATCAAAAAACGGCCGTATCACGTGCATGTCACCTGACCCCAAAGTCACGTTCCGCATACTAATTAAAAAAAGCTAAATTAAATTTCCGTGACAGTCATGTGGTTCAAGTATAATAAAGCAAAAGTATAGTTACAAAACATCAAAAGCTTTCGTAGCTTCAGCAATATATTTGTAAATTGTAAACCATTTAAGAGTTTGAAAGTTTCAAATTCAGATAGTAAAAAAACTCAATTATTTGGCCTTCAAATTCAGATAGTAAATCTGATTCCCATACAAACTTCCAGTTTCTTTAATAAAAATAATTGAGTAAAACTTTCCAATTCTCGAAAACAAGGAGCGGCTTTCCTATTTAATCCACCATTGTTGCACTGGTTTGAGAGGAGCACATATTAAAATGAAAAACTTGAGAAATCAAAGAGATCCTACTTTTACTTGTTTACTGGTCCATAGTCTGAACAAACATTAGAATTGACTTAACTAATAGATAAACTAGCTATTTTCACCACTCCGATTCTACTAAAGTTACTTTCCAGTAATCAATGTAAACACAGCAGCCAAACTCCTGGATCAATAACCCACATTTCCCAAAACACGAAATTGATCGCTTAAAATTTCTCTTCTTGTTAGTCAAAGCAGAATCATAAAATGACTCGAATTAGTGTTTATGATCTCAGGCTTCTCAGCCAGCTAGCTAGCTTTTATACGCTCTAATAGAAAAATAAGCTATATATAAAAACAGAAATTAAACTGGAAAAAGGAAAGAAAAAAAGATAACATAAAATGAAAATGAAAAGGAGAAAGAGGAATGAAAAGAAATCTAATCCTTCAGATTATCAAAAGCTTTCTTAGCTTCAGCAACCAAATCATCAAACTCACCTGTTTGTTTACACATCTCACTGAATTGAGATTTTGCATTAGTAATTAATTTATATGGATGTTCATATTCAACAACTCTACCTTCATCTAAAACTAAAATTCTATCATAATCAATAATTGTCTTTAATCTATGAGCAATAGTTAAAATTGTAATTTTAGAAAACTCCTTTCTAATTGCTTTTTGAATCATTGCATCAGCATCATAATCAATAGAAGAAGTAGCTTCGTCTAAAAATAAAATTTTGGGAGATTTTAATAATGATCTAGCAAGACAAACTAATTGACGTTCACCTTGTGATAGATTGCCACCATTCTCAGTAACAGAATTATCCAAATCTAAGAAATTATTTTGGTTCTCGTCTTGTTCTTCCGATGATAATGAGTTTGTAATCTTACCATTACCGTCTATAATTAATTGATAATCTTCACTTGAAATCAAATTAACTCTCTTTAAAGCTTCAAACATCTCTAAATCGCTATATTCATCAAATAAGTCTAAATTCGATCTAATAGTACCTGCAAACAAAGTTGGATCTTGAGGAATAATAGTTAAAGCTCTTCTTAATTTATTTAAACCAATCTTGGAAATATCAACGTTATCAATTTTGATTGTACCAGAATCAGCTTCAACAAATCTGAAAAAACTAGTAATAATTGTTGATTTTCCAGCACCTGTTCTACCAACAACACCAACTTTTTCACCTGGCTTAACATCAAATGAAATATTATCTATAACTTTAGGTAATTCAGGAGTATAACGGAATGATAAATTCTTAACATCAATTGCACCATGTTCTGGCCAGGAAGAAGGTGGATCAGCTTCTGGAATCTCAGCAGGTGGTTCTTGAGCTACCCCTTCAATATACTCTTGAATACGTTCAACAGAATTCATATTAATTTCCACCATAGCATAATCACGTAAAACCCATATAGCACTCTCACTAAATGAAACAGCAAATGATAATGAAATACCAGCTAGACCAGAATCAATTTTATTTGCATAAGCAACAACTAACACAGCAGCCAATGCACAAATTGTAGCTGATGCCATATCAGTATAAAATCCTAACCATCTATTATTAACCCAAACATAAAAAAAAGGTTTATTAGTTGCATCAATTTTATTCATATTTTGAATTAAAAATCTACGTTCATCACCATACGCTCTGATAGTAGTAACACCAGCTAAAGTTTCACCAAAATGTTGATGAATGGGGGACCTTGTTATAGATTCAAATCTTTTTAAATCTCTAGATAAAGTTAAATAGAAAATGCTGATTAAATAATATGCTAATGCAATGAACAAAGCAAAAAATAGGAAAGCTGGAGTAATCACACAAATAATAACAATGGAACAAAACGACATAATGATGCCTTTAGTGAGAAATTCACCAGTCTCGGCAACTTCTTGATCAATAACTTGTATGTCTTTAGAAAATCGATTCATAATACGACCAACTGGAGTAGAATCGAAAAACCTTGAATTAGCTCTTAAAACCTTTATTAAGATTTGTTCAAATGTTCTTCTTGAAGCTTGAAGTGATCCCCAATAAAGAAATAAAACTTCGAACGAACATAAAACTGTATAAGCCAAACCAATTAGTGCATAAATTGTGATATAAAAATAAGTGGAGTGTGCTTCATTCAAAGTGTAAGTTGAAATTTGACTTAATATAATAGGTTGAGGTAATCTGTTCTCTTCAGCTAAAGCCCAATACCTTAACCACCACGAATTAAATATAAATATGGATTGTGCACTTATAAATGAGATGGATAGGGCAGTCCAAACAACTTTAGAACCAAAATTCTTAAGATAAGACTTATAAATTCTGATATCCACGGATCCTTCACTTTTTGTTTCTTCTTCAACTAATTTACCTTTAGACTTTTTATTAGAATCTTCAAGTTCAACCTCTTCTGAATCTTTCAGTTTGGTATTTTCAGCTACTAAATCAACTGATAAAGGATCAGTAGAACTCAAAACGTTTTTAACAATATCTTTATCTAATGATTTATTCTGGATAAGCTTATCAAGAGAGCCTTGGTTGCTAACTCTACCATTATCCATTATAACAATATGAGCAGCTTCCTTAACAGTTAAGGTGACATTATGAGAAATCAAAATACAAGTACGATTCTTCATTAATTCACCAGTAATACAATTTTCATAGATATGGACAGCTGTATGAGAATCAACAGCTGATAAACAATCATCTAATAAGACATAAGCAGCAGTAGAATATAAAGCTCTGGCCAAAGAAACACGTTGTTTTTGACCACCTGATAAAATAATACCTTTTTCACCAATTTCAGTTTGATCTCCACCTTCTAATATTTCCACATCACGTTCTAAACCACACGCTTTAATGACAGCTTTATAACGAAGTTCATTAAATTCTGAAGCAAAAACAATATTTTCTTTAACTGTAGCATTCAATAGCCAAGCTGTTTGAGCACAATAAGCAACAGATTCAGTTAAACCAGTAACTTTATTTCTAACTAATTCATCTCTTGGAATAATACCTGGTAAGAAAACTCCACCTTCAGTCAATTCCATTTCACCTAATAAAGCTAATAATAAAGAACTTTTACCTGAACCAGTTGGACCGATGATTAAATTCAATTTACCAACTTCAAATTCAATATTAATATCTCTTAATTTAAAATCAGTTGAACTTTCTTTATCCCAAGCAAATGAAGCATTTTCAAACCCAACAACAGGTGAATTAGCAGTACCTGGTTTTGATAACTGTTCATATTTCTTAGTTTCAGGTTCATCTAAAAACTCCTGTATTCTATCTAATGAAACCTTGGCCGAAACAAGGTCCGTGAGCATTGACATGAATTGATCAATTGGGTCTTGTAGTAAGTTGAATAAAGCTAAAGCAGTAAAAGCAATTGGAGCAGTCAACGGTCTACCTTGAATAACAGAATAGCAATAAAAACTAGCAAAAGCAATTAATGTAGGAGTACTAAAAAAAATAATATCACCACCAACAGCAACGAGAAATCTTTTTTTTAACATATTTAATTCTTCTTTTCTAATATTGAGAATGTCTTTAGCAAACTTGCCTTCCCATGCAAAATACTTGATAATTCTAATGTTCTGAAAAGTTTCATTCAATTTCTGAATTCTTTTATCGCTAATCTTTAAAAGCAGTGCATGATATTTATAAAATAAATCCATAATTTTATAATTAATAGGCATTATAGCAATAATTGTGAATGCTCCAACAAGGGCAGACCATCCCAATATGGAATATAATAAATAGACGGAAATAATAATAATAAGTATTGAATCAACAAAAAAATGTAAATAAGCACCAAAGCCAGAAATATTATAAGTATCAACAGCCATAAGATTGATAATCGAACCTATATCCCTTGATTTTTTGGATTCACTCTCGTCAGATTCTTCAGTATTATTTTCGGGTTTATCAACTTGGTTATCATTATCATCTTCTTCCTCATTTGCTTCTTCTGTTTTGTTAGGACATCTTCTTAAGCCTTTTGCATAAATTTCGCCCATAATAATAGCTCTAAGTCTAACACAAAGCGTTTTACCAACGAATAAACATCTTCCATAAAAGCATGCCTTTGCGATATTAAACATCAACATCAAAAAAGCATATAACCAAGCCAAATTAGCAGGCGTGTCTTCAGGTGATTCAATATATTCTAAAAGTTTCTTTAATAAAATAGTTGGAGCAAGTGTTAAAACTCCACTAAAAGCAGAAAAAATGAGTTGTAATATGAAATCATACTTGAATTGAGAAAATAATTTGAAAGCAAAACTATGTTTTTTCTTATATGATGTAGCATGATACTTCATTAAAATAGTGAATGCACAATTATCAATTTTTAAACCCCAAATATCATTCATCTTTAATCCATTTTTATAAGCATCAAATATCATTTTATTTATCCATGAATAAGAAATTATATCAAAGAAACTTGAGCCTGATTCAGGAGAATGAGTTATACCTTCTTGAATGAAAAACTCAACAGGTTTATCACCAAATTTATATGAACCACTTATTAAGAAAATTAAAAATGAAATAACAGATTGAGCAATATAAAACCACTCGATTGCAGATGATATAACATGACCCAAGATGGCGGATCTCGCTAAAAAGAAAGAACAAAATATATTAATTAAATATAATGAAAATGAATGATACCATAAATCTGGAAAACGATTAGTTAATCCAGAAGAAATCGTTGATAATCTGAATGTTCCAAGTAATAATAAGTAACCCCAGAAGAAAGAGATTAGTAATAATGAAGTTGAATTGTGTTTCCATTCTTCTGATAAGGAGGAGAAAAGAAATGGAGAAATAGAGATGGCAAATTGAAGAATAAGTAAAATTTCTTCAACAACAACTTTAGTTTTTTCAATTGTATTTCTAAAAACAACTTGAACAAATCCTAATGGCTTACCTTGATCATCAACATGTTTAGAATTAGCTATATCAAAATGTCTCTGTGTCGTTGTAAGTGTATCTTTCATATCATCTTGATCATTTATAGAACCAAAATCATTTATTGAAAGATTATGTAAAAGAGGTTCATTTTCGGACGATGGCGTTAATTTGATTGAAGTTGTAGTGATTGTACTTAAATAATGAATAATCACAAGTGTCAATGAAAAGACGGCAAGATAACCAGGACCAGATTCTAGTATTTGATGTTTGGCACAAGAAGAAAAATCATCTATGATCCAGTAATCAGTGCAATGGGTGACTGAAGTATTTGAGTTAATCAAAGTCATTCAACGATGGTATATTGTTGTTATCATGCTGAAGAATTAAGGTGCTATAAAACTTCATTTTAATCAATCAATTTATGGATTGGAAGTTGAAAGGGTTGAAAACGATAGGGTTTAATAAAAATAAAAAGAACTTTTAATTCCGATTTGCAAATTCCGATAGATATCACATCCGTACACACAATATCACATGACCAGAGATCACGTGCAGCACAAAAGAAACGTGGCGGCTCAACGCGTTGAAATTTCAATTTCCATTTCAGGTGTGTTGTACTTTTCATACGTATTGCTCTTTTCCTTTCTTTGATTGAATTTCAATTAATTTTTATAACCACTACGAGATGTCTTTTGCTAACAAGGAACAACCAAAAACTTTAGTCTTATTCGATGTTGATGGTACTTTAACTCCAGCTAGATTAAGTGTTTCACCAGAAATGGATGCTTTATTAAAAGAATTAAGAAAGAAGGTTGTTATTGGTTTCGTTGGTGGTTCTGATTTATCTAAACAACTTGAACAATTAGGTAGTGATGTTTTAGATAAGTTTGATTATTGTTTCTCTGAAAATGGTTTAACTGCTTATAAATTAGGTAAACAATTAGCTTCTCAATCATTTATTGGTTGGATTGGTGAAGCTCAATATAATGAATTAGCTAGATTTATTTTAGGTTACTTAGCTCAAATCGATTTACCAGTTAGAAGAGGTACTTTCATTGAATTTAGAAATGGTATGATTAATGTTTCACCAATTGGTAGAAATGCCTCAACTCAAGAAAGAAACGATTTTGAAAAATTTGATAAACAATCTAAAGTTAGAGAAACTATGGTTGCTGCTTTAAAAGAAAAATTCCCAGATTTAGCTTTAACTTATTCAATTGGTGGTCAAATTTCATTTGATGTTTTCCCAACAGGTTGGGATAAAACTTATTGTTTACAACATGTTGCTGAAGAAAACTTTAAAGAAATTCATTTCTTTGGTGATAAATCATATAAAGGTGGTAATGATTATGAAATTTACACTGATGAAAGAACTATTGGTCATGCTGTTAACTCTCCAGATGACACCTACAGAATCTTAAAAGAATTATTCAACTTATAAGTAGTTTTTCTTCTTCTTCTTCCAACATATTAATTAATTTATCCTGTTACTTTTAAATTTGTATTTTTTTTATTTGTTTAATATCTAGCTTAATTACCAGACTTACAGTCTATTAGAGTGTTTTCTTTTACTTCATTAACTTTATCAATATAAATTAGCTTATTTTGTAATAAATTTCGGAGTTTCACTTTTCGGAGATGAGAGAAAAACGTGGGCCAATCAAAACGCCTTCATTTTCAGGCTGTGCTGTGCCCAGTTACCTTTGTCCGATGAGGACATATAACTAAAACAAGAAGGATATAAATTATAAAGAATTGTAACTATATAAAACAAATTTAACAAATTAGATCTTATTAACAAATTCATCAGAACCAATCTTTGATTGATCACACATAGATCTAAATAATCCATCTTTATTACAATATAATTTCCATGGTGTATCAAACTCTTTAACTTCACCTTGATCTAAAACTAGAATTCTATCATAATCAACAATAGTCTTCAATCTATGAGCAATACATAAAATAGTATGATTTGAAAATTCATTAGCAATAGTAGATTGAATCTTAGCATCTGTTTCATAATCAACACTTGATGTAGCTTCATCTAAGATTAAAATCTTACTTCTTCTAACTAATGCTCTAGCTAATGCAATTAATTGCTTCTCACCTAAAGAGAAGTTAGTACCATCATCTTCAACTGATTGATTTAAATGGAATTTATGCATTGATTCATCTCTTTCTGTTTGTGATTTAACTTTATCTAAAACACTTTCTTCAACTAAATGTGCTCTTCTTAAAGCATCCCATAAATCTTCATCATCTTTTTCATCAAATGGATCTAAATTGGATCTAATAGTACCACTAAATAAAACTGGATCTTGAGGAATAATTGATAATTTGGATCTTAATTTTCTCAAACCTAATTTGGAAATATCAACATCATCAATAGTAATTAAACCTTCGAATTCAACTAATCTATAAAGACATGTAGTTAAAGTTGATTTACCAGCACCTGTTCTACCACAAATACCAATTCTTTCATTTGGTCTAATTTCAATACTCAGATCTTTCAAAACATATGGTAAACTAGGTCTATATTGTAAAGAAACATTATTAAATGCGATTGAACCAAATTCAGGCCAACTTGGATGAGGATCTCTCTCTGGAATATCAAATGCAGGTTCTTGTGGTAATCCAGTAGCATAATATTCTAACCTTTCAGCAGCATTCATTTCATTTTCTAATTGAGTAACAGAACGGAACATTAAAAACAAAGTATTGGAAAGTAATAAGACATAAGTTAATAGCAAACCAGTTGAAGAGGCATCAATTGTAAAAACTCTACAAACACATAACAATGAAATCAACAAAGAAAATAAAGATGTCATAATTGCTAAAATCATAATAAACCATCTTTGATTAGCAGCAGTAAACCAAGTAAACTCATTCATTTTATCAATTAATGCATCATTTGAATCTAAAAATCTTCTGTTTTGATGGTATGCTTTAACTGTACTCATTCCTAATAAAACTTCATTAAAGTTACTGAAAACAAATGATCTATGAATTGATTCCCATCTTTTAATTTCTCTTGCACTAGCTAAATATAAGTCAGAAAAGAAAACAAAACTTAAAATAATAAATGGTATAGCAATTGCAATCCAAGGTAAATAAATAATGCATAAAACATAAGAACCAATTGCAGAACATAAATTGAATGTAAAGAAGAAAATTTGTGAATTTATTTCATTATCTAAAACATCAGTATCTTTAGTGAATCTATTAAGAATTCTACCCATTGGAGTTATATCAGTATAAGATGATGGAACTTTAATGAATCTTTTAGTAGCCAAAATGTTGAGATTCAAAGAAGCTGAAACAGTACCAATACCCAAGAAAAATAAACTAAAGACAACAAGAATTATACAAAGCAAACTGAACAAAACATATAATCCAATATAAAAACCAGCAGATTTTCCAGGATATTTATCTGAAATCCAAAATGATAACCAGGTATTTGAAAAAATAGAGAAAAAAGTGAAAAGAATGATACTAGATAAGAATAATGGTAACAATATAATACCAAATTGATTGCAACCTTGCTTAACATAACCCCAATAAACCTTCCAACCCAATCTGTTGATAGCCATTTCTTCATCTTCTGTAATCATAACTTTTTCTGAATAAATGGAGCCAGCAGTTGCCTTTTTAACTAAACAAGTGCCTGAATCATCAGAAGCATCTTCACTGGAGTCTTTTGAATATTCCATCAACTTTTTGAAAGTCTCATTTCTAGAAATTAAATCATCTAATTTACCAACATCAACAGTACCATCACCATTCAAGAAAACAACTTTATCAGCAGATCCAATTAATGATAATTGATGAGTAGCTAAAATTCTGGTTTTATCTTTTAGGTAATCTAAGATACATGATTCAACAATATGTTTTCCAACTTTAGCATCAACGGCAGATAAAACATCATCTAATAATATAATATCCTTACCAGCATAAATAGCTCTAGCTAAATTGATTCTAGCTTTTTGACCACCAGATAGAGTAATACCTCTTTCACCAACTTCAGTTAAATCACCACCTGGCAATTCTTTAAAATCAGGAATTAAAGCACATGCTTCAACGATAGTTTCATATTTAACTTTATCTAAAGGTAAACCAAATAAAATGTTCTCTTTCACAGTAGTGTTTTGGATCCATGGAGTAGCACATAATAAAGATGAGCCATTAACTAAAACAGAACCTGATGTTCTTTTCATGAAACCAGAGAAAGCTTGTAATAATGATGACTTACCAGAACCAATTAAACCAGTAACAACAACAAATTCACCTTTCTTGATATCTAAATTGATATTATTTAAACCAGGAAATATTTTCTTCATATTATCAGATGAATCTTCAGCTTGTAATTTTTTTGGAATAACAACTTTCTTTTCAGGTTTTTCAACTTCTTTAGCTTTCTTTGATTTCTTTTTATCTTTAGTATCTTCATCTTCAGATTTTTCATCTTCTAAACCAAAATTATCCCAGGCGAAAAAAGCATTTGTAACTTTAACAGCAGAATCAGCATTAATAATATCAATTGGTTCACTATCATCTTGTAAATATTGATCATCGTCAATTTCAGTAGCAGATAAAACTTCACAACATCTTCTAAAAGCAACTAAACCATCAACAGTAGAAACAGCAGCAACAGGTAAAAATGTAAAAGCTTGAGCCAAAGAAGAGAATAATGATAAAGAGGAGAATA
Source organism: Ambrosiozyma kamigamensis (assembly GCA_030572235.1). Lineage (NCBI taxonomy): Eukaryota > Fungi > Ascomycota > Pichiomycetes > Pichiales > Pichiaceae > Ambrosiozyma > Ambrosiozyma kamigamensis. The sequence continues at coordinate 57,974 of JAJLZM010000212.1, read as the reverse complement.
TGGCACCAACAGAAGAACTATAATTAGTAGCATATAAAACACAAAATGAAACCATTGAAGTTAAACTAGGTAAAGAAGTTGCACTAGTTTGCATAACAATTCTAACTAGAGTAATTTTATAAATAACTTTAGATTCAGCAGTTCTAGCTTTCTTAACTTTTTCATAATAAGCATCTTCCCATCCATAATATTTAATAAATTTAAAGTTTTTTAAAATCTCTTTCATTAAATTAATTCTTTTATCAGCACATTCAGATATTGCAGTTCTTAATGCAGAAAGTTGAGACACAACTGAGCCTACACCAATAAAAGCAAGAATAAAACAACCTAAACCAACTAAAGCAGAAACACCAATATTGTAAATCAATAAAGCTAATGAAATAACAAATGAAACTGGAGAAGAAAACAATAATGGGAAGAAACTACCAGCAAAATCAATTCTAGCTAAATCAGTAGTTATAATTGAACTAATTTTACTATCTGGAAAATCATGATGACCTTTAGCACTTAATTTAAAACTCTTTTCTAAAATAAGTTTAGTTATAACTGATCTAACTTTAGCGGCAACAATTGCAGAATGATATAATCCATGTGCATAAACTAAAAGATCAATAAATATCATAAGAGTAGAACCAATAGCATAAGCAATACCTTTACCAATTGATGGATCATAACCTGAAGCTTTCATTTCAACAAAGTTAATTAATTTTCTTTGTAATAATGGAATAGTTGAAACTACAACACCATATAGAATCATTTGAAGAATACTTTTAGTAAATTCGTACCAAAATGTTTTTAGCATAACAAAACTAAATATTTTAACAGGAATTTGAAAATCTTCTAAATCATCATTAATTGAAACAGATGAATTTTCTTTAGTTTCTTTACGTTCATCTAATTTTTTTTGAATATGATCTTCTTTTAATTTTTTCAAAGTTGGTTGAAAAAAACTTTGAAATCTTGAATACATGTAATTAATTTCACTTTCAGAGTCTAATTTATACATATCTTCAGGTTGAATAGTTCTTTTATAACCAAGAAGTAACAAAGGCATTAACCACCAAAACAATAATCTTGAAATTGGATTAGAATTATACATAGGCCAAACTTGTCTTTCATCATCAGATGGGATAGGAGGGATTTGTTTTGAGAAACAGAATGAAAAGAATCTCTTTTGAGGTTGAATATTTGAATCATTAGCTAGTTCTAATTGTGAACTAGTCTTTGAACTATCTTCGCCTCTCTTGATTGAAGAAGAAGACATTGTAGAAAAAAGAGAAACTATAATCAGATATAGAGCGTCATTTTGTATTACAGCTGTATAGATGTGAATGAAGGTGATTTATGGTTTCATTTATATGATTTGATAGGATATCAACACTGAAAACATTTTAAACAAACAGACAAATTTTAACTGAGGAATTAACTCCGCTGCCCGGCTCGGTGCGGAGATAAGTCGGGTTCTGCTTTATCTCCGCACTCGTACGGAAGAGACAAATTGGACAATTTTAATTTATTTAGATGATTATATGTATTTTTTATTACTTGATTAATGTTCTGATAGTATTATACACTTAAATATCTAATATAGGAACTGATTTATACGAAATAATCGATAAAGTGCTTACATAATCTGGGCTCGCTTTGTTATCACTTTTGCACTTTTGGCGTTTACGTGTTTCTTCAGTTCCTTTTCTTCCTTGTTTTCTCTTGTTTTTGGCTCTTTTGTTAGAAAATAGTATAAAAAGGCTCCCATTCCCACTTTTTCTGGTTTTCCTCTTCCCATCACTTCTTCTTCTTCCTCTCCTTTCTTTCTTACCATGCACTCTTGCCTTCTCCAACTACTACAACCTTCTTCACATCTTATCATCTTTTCCTCTTTCAAATGAACTACTTTCTTCTACTTAACATCATCTTCTACTTCATCATCATCCTTTAACACAACTTCATCTTCATTTGTTACCTATCCTTATGTATAACTATTTACTATTACTATCTCTTCAAGTGTTACAACTTACAACCTTCCAGTTTCTGTGTGCCCAACTTACTACAACTTGACTTGTTATCACTTATCTCATACTTCCTTTAAGCTACAATAAAAGACTTGTTCATATTAGTTTGATTAGAATTATCTTTAGTACTACAATGGTTTTAGAAACTTTGAAAAGCATTAGCACAAACACAATCACTTTACTGGTATTAACTTTTTAATCTGTTGATGTTGATTCATTGGTGGGTTTTTATTCAACTCTATGCTACTCATATTCTCAAGTTTGTTTGTTCTTTTTCATATTGATGGATTTTATGATTATTAGATTACAACTTAGATTTAGTTATTGCAATAGCTCATTTACAACAGTGTTAATAGTTTTATTTCCAGTTTATTCTTAAGTTTATTGTTTATCATTATTGGTGGATCAAAGATGGTATATTTATTTCTTATCAATGATTGATTGAAGTTTTTGAAGAACATGCTCTAGAGTTTTTACTCCTGCCAAACCTTTCTGTTGTCTGATATCTACTACTTTATGGTGTTAAATTTTTGGTGGTGCATTGGTTTAACTTATCCATTATTAATTATTATATCCAATTGGTTAATCTATGTATTGGTGGATCTTACAAATGATTTCAATTAGGATTCTGTTAACAAATTAGCAATATCATTGAATACTTTCAATTTATTTACAAGTTGTTATGCTTACTATTGTTGGTGGATCATAAATAGTTTAATTACATCTTGTTGTTTTAGAATATGGTTTCCAATTAATCTAAGTGGTATATAATGGCATTAGACTGTTCTTCATTACTTCTTGTTTGTGTTCTTGCTATTCTGGTATAACTTCATTTGATGTTGATTTCATGTTTTGTTGAAGTATTTATCCTACCCATTTTATGATTATTAGATTACAACTCAGATTTAGTTATTGCAATAGCTCATTTACAACAGTGTTAATAGTTATTATTTCCAGTTGATTCTTAAGTTCATTGTTTATCATTATTGGTGGATCAAAGATGGTATATCTATTTCTTATCAATGATTGATTGAAGTTTTTGAAGAATATGCTCTAGAGTTTTTACTCCTGCCAAACCTTTCTGTTGTTTGATATCCACTGCTTTATGGTGTTAAATTTTTGGTGGTGTATTGATTTAACCTTATCCATTTTAAATATATCCAGTTGGTTAATCTATGTATTGGTGGATCTTACAAATGATTTCAATTAGGATTTTGTTAACAAATTAGTAATATCATTCAATACTTTCAGTTTATTTACAAGTTGTTATGTTTACTATTGTTGGTGGATCATAAATAGTTTAATTATACCTTGTTGTTTTAGAATATATGGTTTCCAATTAATTTAATTGGTATATAATGGCATTAGACTGTTCTTCATTACTTCGTGTTTGTGTTCTTGTTATTCTGGTTTAAAAGATTATATGGTGTTACTGAATATTCAATATCAACTAATTGTTCATGGCTTTTTTTGGTATAACTTCATTTGATGTTGATTTCATGTTTTGTTGAAGTATTTATTTATCCTACCTACCTTTTCTTTTCATTCTGTTAAAGTTGTTTCATTATTGAGATATTTTAGAAAGTTGTTTTAGTGAATACTTCCTTCAAGTTCACACTTTATTTCATCATCTTCATCACCATCCTCATCATTATTTCTATCACCATTCTCATCTTTTTCCCTTTATTAGTTCATTTGTTACTAGTTACTTCATCGAGGTTTTGTTAGTGGATTAGGTAAATGTTTCTTTGCTACTTTAAGTTTATTAATATATTTTATTCAGTTTTTATTTCAATTAGTTTTTATTTTAATTTCAATGATTCATTTTATTATCGGTGACTTTTCAAATAGGTTCAAAGGCTGTTAACTATTGCTAGGTTTCGTCTTTGGTTTCAATTACAGTTTTTAGTTGTTAAATTTGTTGTTTAATTTGGTATGGGAACTTTCATCTTTTTGGCCAATTGATGTCTGTTCTTCTATCATTTTGAATGATATTTTCTTTTTCCTTTTTTTGAACTATTGATGTTGCTTGGTTTGGGTTTTCTGGTTTTTAAATGCTTTTATTTGTTATGACATTAATAATGATTTGTGTTGTTGATAATGAATTTCTTATTCTTTTTTTTTTCTTTTCTATTATTTTTAAGACTTTTTCATTCACATTTTCTCTTCTTTAATTATTTACCTTTTCTGTATATATTATTTCTTCAATTAATTAATGTGTTTACTTTTCTTAACTAATCATTGTAGTTCTTAGTAACAAATTCTGAATTGATCACCAGTGCACCACTAGTCCACTGATCCGGGATTGGTAGAAATCCAAAACATCCAAACACCAATACAGTGAAATTCCGACGAAAAACTGAAAAGCGTTCGCAAAAAGTCGATTTTGGAACTTTGCCACAACATTTTGACTGTCGTGGTACATTTCATTGAATAACTCTATACACAAATTTCCAATACAAATGAAAGTCTCTAAATGGTTCTTTTTCTTGAATATCTAGAGGATCTTCTATTTGAAATTTCTTCAATAATTCTAGGGGACCCAGAAAAGTTGCTCTGCCCACGACAGCAAAAATGTCGTAATTATCAATTTCGAGCTTTCCTAATTTGGAATGCGGGCACGTGATGTTCTCGCAGTTGATTGGCTAACATCATACAACATTCGTGCTGTTGTTGTGTGTGTATGAAAGTGAAAGCTACGTAGTAAACTGACTACAAATCAAACCATCAATCTTCTACATCATGGCGAATTACTATAATAAAACTGAAGCTCAGAGAAGATTTTCAATTTTCTTTTCATGTACTTGTCTTGCAGGTGGTTGTGCGGGTGCTTTAGCGTATCGTATTCATGATTTAAATGGTGTTAGAGGTGTCGCAGATTGGCGTTATATTTATTATACTATGATTAATTAATGAAGACAGATATTTTTGAATTAAATTAGTAACTAAATAATAATCATTAATAAACAGCAAACTAGAGAGATGAGAGAGAATCTATATATAGTTTCTAGTTTGAAAAAACAAAGAGTAGAGTATCATGGAAATGAGAGATAACAACAACAAACAAAAAACAAAAAATCAAAAAAATCAAACTAAAAATGAATGAATGAATGAATGAATGAATGTAAAAAACACAAACAAAGCAACAGATGAATATGCAAAATTATTTAATATGAAGCAATATTGTGAAATCAAATGAATAAAAAGAGAAAGAGAAAGATAATATTAACATGAAAAAAAATGATGAACAAAAATAATATAGCCAACTATAAGCCTTGTCCGTATAATAAAACACAAAAACAACATAAATTAAGTAAACACAAGAGAATCAATAACAATGAAAAATAAATTAGTAGATGGAACAAAAATACCAACAAAAAAAAGCTAATAGTAATATGTATCAATAAACAAACAAAATGTAGTATAAGTATAATTAATGAGTAACAGACCATTCAGAGAAAACATGCCATTTACCACGATTCATAACAATTAATCTCCAAAAACCAATTTCTCTAACATGTTTTCTAATTTCCCAAATATCTGAATTAATTCTTTCCAATTCAATAAATTTATCATTTGGTGTTAATAAACCACATTTAAAATTATTTTCATCAATTAAATTATTATTAATATTATTATTATTATTATTATATGAAATTGTAAAATTATATGTTTGAGATTGTTGTAATTTATAAATTTGTGGTTCTTTAATATAAATATCAAATGGTAATTCTGAATTTTCTGAATTTAAATGACACCATTCTAAATCACTAAATTTACCTTTATGAAAAGCAGGAACAGATAATAATAATGATAAATCATCCATTGATTGTTGTCTTTCTTGTTCATTAAATTCATCACCTAATCTAGGTAATGGATTTAAATCAGTTTCTCTACCATAAACAGAAACAAATCCAACTGGACATCTAGATGGTAAAATTGATTTAATTTTTGCAATTCTTCTACCTTTTTTCCAAAAAATTTGAACAAATGCATTAATTGTTTCATTTGAATTTTTATCAAATGGAATTATCATACATTTAATTTCATAATTCATTGGAATTTCTAAATCAAAATCAATTATTTCAAAATCTTGTAATCTAAAAACTGCTTGATTAAATTTATATAATCTTAATTTATTTGTAACAAAATGTGGATAAACTGCAGGTAATTCCATTTGAACAATTGGATCAATTGGTGGCATAATATGTTGTTGATCAATATGTAATGGAATATGAGTGAAAACTAAATCTAATGGTTTTGTTAAAAAATAAAAATTACTAATTTCATCACATGATGAATCAGTAACTATATTTAATTCTTGTTGTAAAATTGGATTAGTTGGATTAGCTAATGAAACATCAATAAATCTATATTCACCATCAATTAAAACAGAAATCCATGAATGATTTAATTCTAATGAACTTGTATTATCATAAGATGAATTTTTCATATCATATTCAAATGGTCTTTTAAATTTACCCAATACTATCTCAGTTTCAATATTTAAAAAATCACACATTATATGAAACAACCAAACTATTTGATGTGTAGTACATTCTTTTGAATGCATAATATCAATTAAAGTTGAATTTGTTGGACCTTGTTTTGTACTTAATTTTTCATTTGAACTCAATTTTAATGTAAATTTAGTTGTTAAATACATAAAAATTGATCTTATTCTTTCTAATTCAGTTTTAAATTGAGTACCAAGTCTATCTAATGTAATATCTTCAAGTGAAGCAAATCTATCTAATGGTAATCTTTTAATATATCTATCAACATGCATTAATGGTATTGCATCAATATTTAATTTCTTTTGAATAGTTGGATCAATTTCATTATTATTTAAATTACTAATTGCTTTATGAGGTTGTAATATCAGATAACGATCATCTTCTAATGCTCTTGATTTTCTAAATGATCTTTCTTGTGAAGTTAATGTTTTAGTTCTTTCTAATATATTTTCAGGACTTGGTGATAATGAAAGTTCACGTGCATTAGCAGAATTTGAAAATTTATTACTTGAACTTGATGAATTAAAGATATTATTCATTTGTTGTTGAGGTAATTGTTGTTGTTGTTGTTGTTGAAGTTGTTGTTTATAACCAGCAGAACCACCAAAAGGTATATCATCTTTATCAGTTAAGCCTAATTCAGCCATTTTAGCAACTGAAGAACCAAAAATTTGATCATCTAAAGTTGGTTCAGCTTTTTTTGAACCCATAAATTTTTTAAAAAAATTAGGATGTTTAGTTTTATCAGTATCTTCAAATAATTGTTGTAATAATTCTTGTCTATCACTAGTATTTGGACCATTTTCTTGTAAATCTTCTAATTTATTTTGTAATTTTAATTCTTTATGTCTCATATAAGAACCAGCAGATGTTGCACTAAAATTTGAATGACCAAAATATGATGATTTTTCAGTATCATTTGAATTAGTTGAAGCATCTAATAATCTTTGAGTATATGAATTTTTAAATAATTTATCTTTTGAATTTCCAGATGATGAACCATTAAATTGATGTTTTGGTGGAATTGGAGGTAATTCTTTATATTCATCCTCATCATCATCAGATAAATAAGTATGACCAGTAGAATCTGAATTTCTACCTGATGAATATAAATCAGAACTATGTGAAGAACTATTATATGATTTTGAATAAGGTAATGAAGAATATGGATCTCTAGTTGGAGAAACAGGAATATCAGGCAAAGTTGAAGATTTAACAAATGATCTTGATAAATCATGATTTGAAGTTTTAGCAAGTGGTTTAGGTGGATCAGGAGAAATACCTCTTTGTGAATATGAATTTCTATTAGGTGATCTTTGAGGTTCAGGAGACATTCCTCTACGAGGTGATTTTGTATATGATGATCTTGATTCTGGAGAAATACCTCTATATGATGATTTATTTGGAGATTCAATTGATCTATTATTATTATAAGTTCTTGCCATACTTAAATCATTTTGAGAATGAGATTTTCTAGCATATGAAGATTCATTAAATAAAGCACTGTTAATTGTAGTTGACAGATTATTCATTGATGGAGAAAAACTAGTTCTCATTGTTGATTTAGTTGGAGTATGTAACTGTTTATTATTTCTTCTTGATTCATTAGCATTTGATATAGCTTGAACATATTTTGATGGAAAATAACCAAATAATTTAGTTCTTAAAGATTGCCCATAAAAAGTATTTTGATCTTGAGCAATTCTAATAACATCAATAATATCACCTTCAATAAAACCTAAGTCTTTACCTTTATCATTACCACCCCAACTGTAAACTGCTTTTGATTTAAAGGGAGTTGCCACCGTAGTCATTATAATGGTTATATTCTATTAACTTTGACTTGACTTTGCCGTGTCCCAATATATTATGGATTGGTATATGTGAGAGTGATCCCTTCAGAGAGTGTAGTATTTGATGATTTGTTTACTTTCAAGAAAGAGAGAGAAAGCAACAGTATCAATAATGTATGGAGCTTAGCTGGTATTGGTTATTGATCTTTAAGGCAGGAAAAACCAGGGATGAGTTATAAGCCTAAAGCAAGTAGAATAAGCGTTTTTGAAAGGTTTTATCCAATTATTCACAGAAATCAGTTGAAATCGGTCAATGGCTGGTCTTGTTTACGCTTCGCCCGATCGGGACACTGCGGCGCGCGGCTCGGGTTTCATGTTTTGCTACCTATTTTTAAATTCTTTTATTCTTTTATTTTTATACACAATATTTTTTGAAAGATTAAAAAAAGGCAAATTAAAAACGTAAATTCGTAAAACAGAGAATTATAAGAAGGAGAAAGTAGAAGAAATCAAAGATATTAAGTGATTATTAAAGAAAAGAGAAATTAAAGAGAGAAAACCAAAAACGTTAAAAAACCCAAAAGAAAACGAAACAAACAAATGTAGTTGTAATTTTTAATTCATTAATTAATATAAGTATTGGAAATTTGGATTTAAATCACCATCCATAATCTTTTCTCTTTCAGATTTAGAATTCCATCTAGCTTGATATTCAGCAGTTTTCTTTTGTCTAGTTAATTGAACTAATCTTAAGAAATATAATAACATAAAAACAATTGCTAGACCAGTAAAACCAATATTAATACCTAAACCTTTTTTATAATGAGGAGCTTCAGAATCTGGGAAAATATATGAAGCAATAATACCACCAATATTACCAAAACCAATAACAAATGCTGTACCAACAGATTTTCTAGTATGACCATTAAAATTTAAACTCATCCAACAAACTAATAAAGGCATTGAACTATATAAACCTGATGCGATTAAGAAACAACCACCATATTTAACATGATAATTACTACCACCACCAAGAACCATTGCAAAACCAACAATTGCAATAATTGAAGCAAATACAGCAAATGGTAATCTAATACGAACTTTATCAGAAATAAAAGCTAAAATAATTGAAAGACCTAATGAACATAACCAAGGATAAATTGAATGAGCTTGAGCATCCATTGCAGTGTAACCTAATAATTTAATAATAGTTGGAGCAAAGAAAGCATAAGAATATGAAGGAACAATTAAACAGAAATAAGCTAAAGCAGCTAAATATAATAAAGGTTCTCTAAAAACATGACCAATATCAGACCAAGTTTGTTTAATTTCAAAACCAGAATTACCAGCATAAACTTCTAATTTTTTCTTTAAAAAAGTTCTTTCATTTTCAGTTAAATATTTAGCTTGTTCTGGGAAATCAGTAACCAAGAAAAATAATAAAAATGCTAAACCAGCAGTAAAAGCACCTTCAATATAATAAATATAACGCCAATCTGCGACACCTCTAACACCATTTAAATCATGAATACGATACGCTAAAGCACCCGCACAACCACCTGCAAGACAAGTACATGAAAAGAAAATTGAAAATCTTCTCTGAGCTTCAGTTTTATTATAGTAATTCGCCATGATGTAGAAGATTGATGGAAATGAACCAGCTTCAAAGATACCAAGTAGGAATCTACAAGCAACTAATCCACCAAAGTTTTGAACACCACCCATACCAATTGTAACAACACCAAAAAAGAAAATCATACAACTTAACCAAATATGAGGTTTAACAATTTTTAAACAATAATTTGATAAGATTTCAAAGACGATATAAGGAACAAAGAAGACAGTTAAACAAGTTGAGAATTGATTACCAACTAAACCTAAATCAGTTTGAATACCATAAACTTTTGCATTTGAAATATTGACTCTATCTAAGAAAGCTAAGAAATACATTAAACAAAATGGAGGAACGACCCACAGATCAATCTTCCACATCAGCTTTGTATGATTAACATCATATTCTTTTGCTAGTTCATCAACTTTTGAATCTTGTTCAGTTAGAGATAAAGGAGAATCAGTTGGTTTAACGAAATCTTCTTCTGTTATAGCTTCTTCAAGTTTTTTATCACTTTTTTCTAGACTTGATTTACTTGACATGATTGAAGTAATTCTTGGATCAGTTTAGAGAATTTGTATGACTTAAGGAATGGAAATAATGGGGAATTGGATGTTTTTATAGTAAATTGAATAAATAAAATAAAATAAATTGAGTCTTAATTCACTGACTCACGTCCTGCTACCGCGGGTGTGCGGGGATTTGTCGGGCGCGGATTTAACGAGATTTTAGCTACGTATTTCTTGATTTCTAGAAAGTCATAATCTCATTGGTCAACAGGAAGAGATAAAAACAACTACTGAATTACAACAACTGGTCATGATAGTTACAAGTTGAAGTCGTGTAGTTAATTGTAGTCAAATGTAGTCGATTTTTGCTTGATTGCAGACTGCACAGGCTGTATTATAGGCTTATAGGAAGTTATAGCCTGGATTTGTCTTTTGGACTCTTATTAAATATTCTTTTTTTACTCGAATCGATCGATCTGAATCTTGAATTAATGGATCTTGATCTTGTGATTCTTAAATGATAATTAAATCTCGTGAAAAACTTATATGTCAAATTTATAGAAAAGAAATTAAAGTAATTAAATGTGATGGACTCTGGCGTATTTGGGCCCGTTGGACCCGTTGGACCCTCTTCTTTTGCTTTTAATCTCTGTCTGTTTCCACTTTCTGTTCAAACTCATGTCATCTTCAATAATCCTATAGCTAGTACTCTCCTTGAAATATCCCTTTTACCTATAAATCTCACGACTCTTATAAACCAAGAACCAAGAACCAAAGACATCGCTTTCCTGTCCCTGCACCGGAACATTCCACACCCGCCACACCAGGATTCTCAGAATTTGAAAATTTTTCTTGATAAATTGATTGGTCACAGATTTTATTTATTTTATTCCTTATCTTTATACAACATACTACAACATACAACTTATTTACAACAAATACATTAACAAGACAACTTATAATATAAAAAACTATTCAATTATAAGTAATTTAGTTATTTAAAGTAAACATCATCGAATTGAAAAATTATTACAAACTTAACCGAGTTTATAACCATTTAGAACATTCTCCGTTTATAACCGACTCGGTTAACTTTTGTTTATAAATTTTGAACCATCTCGGGTATCAACTTCAACACTTTTTTTAATCAATTTTAATTAATTTTTAAAGCTTTAATTAAAGGAAATTAAAGGGTTAAGGGGTATGATTAATAATTTTATGAAATTTTGTTAAAATTTATAGAATTTAATGGATTTATTCAATTGTATATAAGTTTTAAAATTCATAACTTATCTTAACAGTATGTCACTCCTTGATAAAGCTCAAAATTATCATTTACGTAGCACTCTTAGCTACTCTATAGATAATCAATTAATCCGTTAAAAAAGAGTTAATTTAATTTAATTGTTAATTACATACAATTAAACTAAATTTATAAAAGTAAATCCACGATTAAGTTTCCACAATTTTCAAATTTTCCAGATTTCCCACGTATACGTACCCCTTTATCAAATCATATGAGATAATGTAATTATGTAAAGTATATTAAATGTATCATTCTATATGTACGTATGATTCTTTTTAAATTTTTAAATTTCAACTTTTATTAAGAGATAGTGAGAAATTTGAGAATTGAGAATCTTAATTACCAATTACTGTTGTTACTTTCTTTACTAGTATACTGCTAATTAATGTTATAATTATAATTAATATATACATCAATTAATTTAATGGAATATATACGTTACATAAATAAATATAAATAATGAAACATATATAAATAAAAAAAAGTTTTTTGTGTTAATGGAATTTTACAATTGCATTGTTAAACAACGTATACGGTATTACATGCAGTAAAAATATTTACTAAAAAATAATTAATTAATGACAGACTTTTTGACAGTATAACGGTTTATAAATTATAACCCCACAATATTATAATCAATTCTACTACAGCTAGTATAGCTGAAATTATTATTGAAAAATTTATTGAAGACTCGTACGTTATATAAAAGACACATATATAAAAGATATATAAAAGTAGTAAGAAAAGAAAAGAAAGACATAAAGATTTATAGTAATAATTGACCCATCATAATAATAAAAATGCATAACAGCTAGTGAAAAAAAATAATGATAGTTATATAATTTAGAAATGAATGAATTTATATAATTTTTTAAAGGATAGTAAAATAAAACAAAAAAAAAGATATTGAATAAGAATTGAAATAACATCTATTAATTTTAAGATCTAGTAGAAATAGTAAGTATTATTAGAGAATCACACAATGATACAACAACCATCTGATGTTTCTTTTGGTTGTAATGAACTACTTATTTCTTTTGAAGTTGTAGTTGAAATATTTTTATTTTTTATAGTATTATTTTCATTTGTTTTATTAACATTTGAAACTTCTTTGTTATTATATAATGAAGGTTGTTCATCAATCGAAAAAACATGAGAATTATTAGGTTGCATTAATTGTTGTTCATGTTCATTTTTTTCTTCTTTTTTTAATATAAATAAATTTGGATTCTTTTTAAATTCATAACCTAATTCAAATGCTTTTTTAAATGCAATTTCAATATTTAAATTAGTTATAATACTAGTTTCAAAAAATTCTTTTAAATTATTTTCAATTGAAAAATTTAATACATTTGAATTTAAAACTTCTCTATTAAATTCATCATCTGATTTATTACCTAATAAAATAATCGGAACTTGTGGTTTATCATTATCTAATACATGCAATATAGATTTCAATCTATATAAATATGCTAATACATTATTAAATGATCTTGTATCAGTTATACTATAAACTATAATTATAACATGAGATTCTTGAATTATTTCATCTCTATAATTATCAGTAAATGAATCATTTGTTGTATCTTGAATTTCAATCAATTGTGTTTCATTATTTATGTTTGTAACATGTTGATAAAGTTCAGCAACTGATGGTTCAATTGAATCTAATATACCTAAAAAACTTGAAATTAAAGATGATTTACCAGTACGGTCATCTCCAATTACACAAACTTTGATACTTGAAGGGTCCTATAATAGAATCGTGATTGTTAGTATACAGACAAGTGTTTGAGTAGTAGATATCATAGAAAACATACTGAAAACATTGATACTGTGTGTTGGAAGAAAAAGAAGGGATACTTGAAGTTGAAGGAGTAAAATTAAGCACAAGAAAAATTAGGAACTTGAAGGAATATAAAGACCAAGAAATATTAAATATGCCAGATCTCAACGGAAATTGGATCTGAGCCGCTCGGCACAAATCATTCGCCCGGACCGCTGCCGGGCTGGTGCCGGCGGTGGAAAGCGGCTCACCGCCGCCAAGGCGCCAGCACGGTTAAATCAACTTGAATGAAAAAGGAAGCCGCTGCACCACTATATGCAGCCGCAGTTGATTGGCGTTAATTTCTTTTTGCAATTGATATATTGTGGTGAAAAAACTATACAATTAAATCAATTAAATTCACAATACCTATCCGAAATTCTTAAATTAATAACATACATATATATGACTATATATGGCATAATGGCACTATACATGCAAATAGGATTATCATATATGTTAGTTGATCATTAATTCTAATTAATTCATGCAATATCGATCAGAATCTTCAGTTAATATATATGTTCTAATTTATAATTTCTAATTTACTAGCATTAGCTCTCTTAACTAGCTTCCTCTCCTACTTTAGTATCAGCATTATCTTTTGCTGGAGTCATATCAACATCACTAAAAAAAAAGGAGAATGGTTTAGTGAAGAAGATTCTAAAAAGATTATGCAATAACAATACTTATGATTGGTTAAGAAATTACTTTCTAGCTGTTAATATCTATAACAATATGTCAAATATTTATGGTATCTTCAGTTGAATCATCTTCTCTATAGTACTTTCATTTTGAAGATTTGGAGCTTTTAAATCATTATTTGAAATAAAATTATTTGTTTCTGGAGTTTTAGTAATTTTTTTTTTCAAAAGTATTTTAACTTCTTTTTTTTTGTTTTATTGTATGCTTTTTCTTCTTTTTCTAATTGAACTTTTTGTTTATATGCAGAGGCAGAAGCTTGAGCAGATTGGTTAATTCTTTTCTTTCTAGTTTCTTCTGTAGGTGGATGTGGACAATTCTTAGCTGGATGGCCTTTTTCATCACAGTTGAAACAAGGAGGTGCTTCTGGGCACTCTGTAATATCATGTTCAATTAATCTACAAAATTGGCAGAATGACATTCCTGTCTTTGAGCAAATACTAATTCTTGCTAAAGTTGGAAAATTTTCTAAATTTATTCTATCTTTCCCTTGAAAATGCTTGGATTTAAATGGCTTTTGTGGTGGTTCTTCAATTAATATTGAAAATTAATTGAAATTCAGTTTTTTTATAATAAGAATGAAATAATTTTAAAAAAAATTGGAGATCCAAAAAATCATGAAGATTCACATACAATTGAAGAATTAACTCACAAAAACCTTTCATATGGCTTAAAAAATTACTTTATTGAAGAATGTGTTAACCATCAAGGCTCTGATCACATAACAAAATTGAATTTAAGTGAAAAATTTGGAAAAATTGATGGTCCTGCATTAGCTGATAGTTCATTAGATGTTGATGTTCTTCAAACCCAAATAATACAAGGTGTGGTTGATACTTCTGAAGCTGAATTTGATATAGAAGCTGCAAGTGCTATTCTTAAACAAAACGTGAAAACTATAGAAAATGTTGATAAGTTTTATGAAAGTGCTAAACCAACTGATGAATCTTTTACAGCCATAAATTTCAAAACAGAAGATGAAGTTCAAAAGTTGTTGAAAATTGGAGATTTTCTTAATATTGATGCTGTTGGAGATTTTCGGACTTATTATTTGAAGAACAAGAAAACTGGTGTAACACCAACTTCAGTGGTTTCAGATCGTCATTATTCATTTCAGATGATGTTCATTTATAAATAATTCTGATGATAAAAAATTTAAAGCAGAGCAATTAGAACTAATAACAACACTAAAATCCAAAAAGTTTGATTATGGTACACATTTAACTTTTGAATTAGAACAATTACAATCCACATCAACACAAGATATCATCACATTCAACATATTAATTCCAAAACCATTTTATTTTCAGAAGAAGGAATATGACATCTTAAAAGAAATCAGTCCAAGTAGAGCTGCCGTCCAAAAGTTCAACTTATCTACCTCCTTCAATTCTCAAGTTTTAGCCAGAGTTATTCCAGTAATGATATAAATCATTTTATTTCTTTCATAAAGTTCTGTTGAAAAAATAAAGTTCATTATAAGTTAGGGTTTAACACTTGAATTGATTCTAAAGAAGATTCAACTTCTTTAGTAGTAGGAAATGAAGTCGATGCAGTGTATTTAACTCTGAACTGAATTATATGTGGCAACACAGTACCATTTTGGTGCATATTAAATTCGTTAATAATGGTTTTATCTAATTGAATATCATGAATTGATTGTATTTAAATATGAATAAAAATTTTCATTTTTGGTAGGTAAAGGTTTATCATTCAATTGATTTGGTGGTGCAAATGATCTTCTATCATCCCAAGTGCTCTAAAATTTGCTGCTGCTGGAATGCTGGACCATTCGTTGGCTTGAAAGGTGAACAGTGATATCTTTGTGTGATATGATGGTAGGGTGCTGTGTTTCTATTACCTGGTTTTCTTCTTGGAGAGACTGTAGTCCAACCGTTCTTCATCACCACCAGTTAGTGGTTATGTAGCCCTGATTGTGTCTCACTGTCTCTAACATTAATATTACCACATTTACACAAATTACACTACTTTCTCTTATTTGTAGTTACTCTTTTTTTTTGCAGTATACGTTAATATCATAAGACACAATTAAACTCAATAAAAAAACCGTTGTAACAAAAACAAAAAAAAAATACAAGAAGAAATATATAAATCTAACAAAAACACAAAAAAGAGTTCTTTTTTTCTTATAACACTGTAACTGTAATTAACATACATAATAATTTAAAAAAACTCTCTGAAAAGAACTAAAAAAAAATATATAACAAATAATAATAATAATAAAAAAGAATTAAATAAATAAAATAAAATAAGGTAAAATAAAATAAAATAAAATAGTTATAATCATAATAATAATAAATCTTTATCAAATAAATTTGGTGAATGATCAATACACGATTCAAATTTAGTAACTCGTTCTTTTAATGTATTAAAAACTTGCTTTAAAATTTTATTTGATCCATTTATTTTAATTAAATTAATTGAACATCCAGTAAATCCAAATTCAATTCCATCAAAATCATTAATTTCAATTTTAAATGTTGTATTTTTATAACTTGGTAAATTACAAGTAATCGAATTAAATACTTCACTATCTTTAATTATAACATCTTCTTCTTCTTCAAATACTTCAATTAAATGATTAAACACTTGTAATGCTGTTAATATCTCAGATTCAAATTCATATCTTGTTTGTCTATTAAATATACTATTCTTAACTTTCTTTTCCTTTTTAAGAACTTCTTTCTTCTTTGATGATTCATTATTATTATCATTATTATTATTATTTGATTTGAAATTACTGAAAAATCTTTTAATCCAATTAGGTCTATGAGAATTATCACTATCTTCAACAACAACTTCTGTAGCAGGTGATGAATCATCATTCCAATTAGTTATTTTATGTTTATTCTTTAGATTTAACAATGGGTTCTTACGTGATCCAAAAGTTGGATCTTTTGGTGATATGTTAACCTTTTGTTGTTGTTGTTGTTGTTGCTGCTGCTGTTTACTTGAAGTAATAGAATCTGAATTATTTGATTTGTGTAAACTTGAAATAAATCTATCTTTAACACTGGTACGTCTTTTAATAATACTAATTGGCACAGGTGGTGCAGTTGTTTTACCATCCTTAGGTATAACTGACTCTCTTCCTTGTGGTATCAAAGGTGATGAATTATTTGACGACTTTTCTTCAATTACAGTATGAATTCTATTATTATTACTAATCATACGTAAAGTTTCAGGTGATTTCTTTAAACTTGAAGTGAATAATGGTTTATACTTTGACATACCAGCAACTGGGGAATCAAATGCACTTTTATCAGGTATATGATCTTCAATTGTCGCCATTGATGCACGTTGCTTTCTCATATCAACTAATTCAGATGTGTTAATGTTTTCCAAGTCTGATAAAATTAAATTATTTGAATCATCAAATATAGATGTAGGTTCTCTATTAATAATTGATGATGATGATATAACAATAGCTCTACCTTCTTCAGAATCTTCAAACATACTCGATTCATCTGCATTATTATTGTTATTATTAATACTTTCAATATTATTATTAGAAGTTTCAAGTATTGGTGAAGTACCAGATTTTTTCTTTTCAGGACTTAAATTTAATTTTTTAACACCAGTTTTGGCTTCTTCAGGCATTTCATAATTTGAATTAGCTAATAATGAACATCTAGCAGCTTTATAAGGTTGTTGAATATATCTACTTAAATTAGATTCATGAGTTGAATTAGTTGAATCAGCTTTTCTATGAATTTTTAATTCACTATTCGATTGATTTAATTTTTCAGTTTTCATTATTAATTCAGAATTATCAGTCGTCGAATCAGCAAATTTATCATTATCATTATTACTACCAATTGCATGAGCTGGAATCAATGGTTGAACTGGTTTTAAAATTGATTCAGTAATTTGTGGAATTTGTGGAACTTGTTGACTTGATGATTCATGTGGAAAATGGACTGCAGTTGGCGAAGTAACAGGAACTTGGACAGCAGAATGAATACTATAAGTAACATCATATGATAAATCTGAATTATCAGCAGCAGATTGATGTGAATGAGTAACTGAATTATTTGGTTGCGATGATCTACCTGCTGGAATTCTAGTAATTGATAAAACATTTTTATTGTTAATATCATTAGATTTATTGAATTCTTCTAATGAAACATTATTCTTAGTATCTAAATAAGAATTTAAATTTCTAACAGATGCAGTAGAACCTGAAGTTTTCAAACTACTTAATCTTTTAGTATTATTTAAAGTAACTGAAACAGCAGGCGTTAAAGTACCATAATTATTCACTTTAACACCAAATTTTTCTAATACAGCTGAAGCATTTGAATTATTTCTACTTGTTAAATTTTTTGAATTATATTCTCTATTTCTAATTTTTGGATCTAATGAAAATGATTTAGCAGAATACCAATCTATACTTGAATCACTTGTATTTGATGATATTAATGATTCATTAATTGATTTATTAGTTTTAGCACTTATTATGTTTGAGTTTTGTAAAGTTTTAATATTTTTATTAATTTGATCATTAGTATTAGATACTATTCTATTATTTGATATTGAAGGTTGAGTTAATAATGATAATTCAGTCTTTGCAGTACTATTATTAGAACGATCAAATATTTGAGTTTCATCTTCATAAATTATATTATTATTACTTTCCTTTTTAACACCACCACCACCTAATTTTTGTTTTGTTAATTCTATAGATTGTTTTTCACTATTAACAGATTTATCTTCAAATATAATTCCAACTAAATTCTTAAATTCACTCATTTCTAAATCAGGTAAAGCAGGTAAAGTTAATCTATTATCAGCATTAGTTGTAACTAAGGGAACTCTTCTTTTCTTAGGAGTCGCAGGATGAGAAATAGTTGTATTATTATTACTAATTGAATGCTGTGAATTACTTCTGGAAATTGATTTTGATTTTTGATGAGTAAAAGAAACCAGTCTTCTTGAAGATGATGAAGCAATAATTGGTCTTTTCTTATTTAAATTTTTAGAAGAATATGAATTATTTAAATGAACATTTAAACTGCTATTACTTCTTGTTGTTAATGGAGGTCTATTATTATTTATTTTTGAAGGAGTTATTGGAATTTCTTTAATTGAGGATTTTAAAATTTCACCATTTTCACTTTCAATTGTAGTTTTAACTATAGTACTTGCAGATCTTGGAATACTTGGTTTACTTGGTAAAGAAGAAGTTGGAGGTTGTTTTTTCTTATTACTCTTATTATTATTAGTTGTATTATTATTATTAGATCTACCATTTGCTCTTTTCATACCATCGAATTCAAATTCACCAACAGCATCAGTATGAGTTTGTTTATATTTTTCTAATAAATAATAAAACATTTTTTCAGGATTTTGAGTATTCATTGATAATTTTTTAATAATTTCAGATTGAGGCAAACCATGCCATAAAGTTTGTAAATTATGTAAAATATCAGGATCTAAATTTAAAATTGGTTTATTAAAATCTATATTTTCCATTAATTTTTGTTGAGAATTATTTAATAAATTATCTAATGGAGGTGGATATTTAATTAATAAAGGATGATTTAAAATTTGAGAAATTTGAATTCTATCTTTTGGATTAACTTTTAACATTTTATTAATTAAATCTTTTGCTTCTAAAGATAAAGTAGTCGGCATATAATATTTACCAGATTGAACTTTTAATAATAAATTTCTAATATTTGGATCATCAAAAGGTAAATGACCAGTTAATAGAGCAAATAAGATAATACCACAAGACCAAACATCACTTGGAGAACCATGATAATTTCTACCAGCAACAATTTCAGGTGAAGCATAATGAGGAGAACCACAAGAAGTTTCTAATAATTTTTGTCTAGTTTCTAAAGCAGCCATACCAAAATCTGCAATTTTAATATTATGATTCTTATCTAATAAGATATTTTCAGGTTTTAAATCTCTATGACAAATATTAAATCTATGACAATATTCAACACCATTTATAATTTGTCTAAAATAATTAACAGCTTCTCTTTCAGATAATCTACCATTATTAATTAAATAATCAAATAATTCACCACCTTCGACATATTCTAAGACTAAATATAGTTCATTTTGATTTTCCCAAACATCATAAAGACCCATTATATTTGGATGAGAAATTAATTTCATTATAATAATTTCTCTTTCAATACCATAAGGTAAACCATTTGCATCTATTCTTGATTTTTTCGATTTCTTTTTATTTGGAGTAGACTTAGGCACGATCTTGACAGCAGAGAGTTGACCAGTTATACAGTGTTTAGCCAATCTAACTCTACCAGTTGAACCTCTACCTAGTGTTCTACCTAATCTCCAAGGGCCTATTTTATTCTCTGATTTTTTCTTTGAAGTTGAATGAGTTGAGCTTTGAGAGAGTCTCTTTTTAGCGTTAGCTATTGACTCCGCCACGTTGTCAATATTTGCCCGTTGCATGATAAAGAGTGAAAACAGTTGGTTGTTGTGAAGATAAAAAGGAGTAGAAAAGGGCAACAAACAACCTCCATTCAAATCAAAAACAACAACACTCGCTCAACAAGAAAAATGTTACGTAAGCCGTTCTGTCCCAATGCGGAAAACGCGTTTTATTAATTTTAACTATACAGAAGAGGAAGAAACCGTGTTTGTGGCAGTGGATTTCATTAATTAACTGGTTAAATACACAATTATATACCTTTAATTATTCAAGTTCAGTCTTCAACTATTAAGTATTTCAACAGACGTACTTAATAAATTCTCCAACTTCCTTGAAAAATTCTAATTATATTCATTTGATTTATAAAATTCTAAATTCTCTAAACATCAATCTTTTTTAAAATTGATAAATTCATCATTTGATAAATCATCATCACAACATGAAACTTTTATTAAATTTGGTAAACCATCTCTTTTATCCTAAATAATAGTGTAAAAATACAATAAATGAACTTTGTGGTTCAAAAAACCAAATTAAAACAGAAAATATAAGTAATATGAAAATTGCAAATAATGACCCAATAAGACTTTTACTTGAACTTTTATTAGTTGATTTAATAACTGTATCTTTATTATTTGATTTAGCTGCTGATAAATCTAACAAATTTTCTTTTTTAATTGAGGATGTAGCAGTAATATTATTATTAAAACCAGAAGTAGAAGAAGAAGAATTAACCATGTTGTATGTGTTGTATTTTAGAAACTTTAATGTTATATAGAATTGAATATAATGAAAAGACAAAAGAAGGAGGTAATTGAACAGTATTATATAATATCCATCTTTTAGTAGAACTAAAGTTTCTTTAATATAACAAGGTGGAGATCTACCAAACAAATAAAGCAATTTGTTGAAAATGTGTTTGCTTTCATGAACTTTTCATTCCGGCCGAAGAATCAAAAAAAAAGTGCAGAATATATTGATTGCTGTAGTTTATTAATACTGATATAACCACGTGAAAATGGATAATTAAGTAATATTAATGGTAATTGGTTGGTTAATCAAGCTAGGCTTTTTTGATTTCGGTAGTTTTTGTACAAGACTTTTTTCATTTTTTTCCGTACTTAATTGTTCAATTATTTCTTTTTGAACAGTGCAATTGCTGTTCGACCTTTTATGACAACATTTTACCGAGAGATACAGTAACATGAACCGATATTGTACCAAAAATTCCAAAATGTACTTGTATGTTAATAAGATAAGAAACCAGTGTCACGTGTTGAAGCCTTTCCTGATTGGCTATTCAGAATACAACATTTTTGCTGATATAAATATTTACTTCACACACGACCCTCAATTTTTATCGATTTTAAAGAAATGGATTTGATTTAATGGAGAGAAACAGCATATTAGATAGAGTAATAAAACAAAACAACAACTTATAAATACATCAAATATGGCTAGTATGTATAGAATATACCTTAATACATGGAATATCTATTCAAAACAGCAATACTAACTATAAGAATAAAAATAATTAAATGATTTTAAATAGAAGCAAAAGCAAGAACAACGATAGTGCAATTAATTTCAAGTGCAAAAACAGGTTATAGAAGAACATTATTAGTTCCAAGAACAGCAAAAGAAATCACACAAGTTAGATATGACCCTGTTGTTAAAAGACATGTTTTATTTACTGAATCCAAAAAGAGAAAGGGTGAAGCACAAAAACCATTAGATTTTTCAAGAGGTGCTTTTAATTGGATGAAAAAACGTTAAAATATAATTTACCATTATTTTATACTCTTGTACATAATATATTTTCTAGATTTAATACATATTTATTGAATAAAATGATTGTAAAGCTAGTTGTAAAGTCGATCGACCCATACTCGGATTAAATCGACGCACCACGAATAAAGTCGAAAAAAAGGACAACGTATTTACACAAAGTAAAAAACAACTATTTGATCTGGATTTAATTCCTTCTTATTTTACACAATTAAACATGAATTCAATCTTGAAACTATTGATAACATTTCTTTCTATTCTAAATATTTCAAATGCTTTAAGACTGGAAATCCCAGCAGCAGCTTCAAATCCTCCACAAAAATGTTTACGTGAATTTATTCAAGATGGTCAATTAGTTGTTGTTAGAATCAATACAGATGGTCAACAAGGTGATGGACAAATATTATCAATGACCATTGTCGATGCATTTGGTAATGAATACCGTAAAAAAAGAGATATCGTTGGTGATTTTAGAGTTGCATTTACTGCTCATGCTTCAACTGCATTTGATATTTGTTTTACAAATGAATTACAAGGAGGTTATAGAAGTAGAGGACCAGCAGTTAGAGATATTGAATTAGAAATTGAAGCTGGTGCTGCTGCTAGAGATTGGAATGCTCTTCAATCTGAAGAAAAATTAAAACCTTCCGAAGTTCAATTAAGAAAAGTTGAAGCAATGATCGATGAAATTTCATCTGAATTAGATTATTTAATTAGAAGAGAAGAAAGATTAAGAGATACCAATGAATCTACTAATAGAAGAGTTCAGAACTTCTCTTTCTTGATCATTTTAGTGTTGGTTGCTGTTGGATTTTATCAAGTTTATTACTTAAGAAATTACTTTAGATCAAAACATATCTTATAATCTTTTTATGTGTATATGTATATATCATTTGCTTTCTTTAATGTATTCTGAATTATTCCAATAAACAAAAAGAACATAAATTATAAATAACCCTTTATTTCCCCAATTCTACCTAAAATTAACCCAAAATCAAAATAATCAATATATAATTTATCTTTATTAGTAATAGTTAACATATCAATTAATAAATCTGATGATATTTCATTAGTATCATTAATAACTTCAGATAATCTTTTAATATCATTTAAATATATTTTTTCTTTAAAATTATCTTTGGATTTCTTATTTGTTATTATTAAATCCCAATAACTATCAATTATCTTTATATTTCTATTTAAAATTAAATACAAGTAACCATTAAATAAATATTTTTCAAAATCAACAATATTTGAAGTATTTTCTAATACAAACTGTTTTGGTTCAAT
The DNA here is from genome assembly GCA_030572235.1 of Ambrosiozyma kamigamensis. Classification (NCBI taxonomy): domain Eukaryota; kingdom Fungi; phylum Ascomycota; class Pichiomycetes; order Pichiales; family Pichiaceae; genus Ambrosiozyma; species Ambrosiozyma kamigamensis. The sequence continues at coordinate 34,184 of JAJLZM010000212.1, read as the reverse complement.
AAAATAAGTTAATTTGTATGAAATTGATAAATATTTAACAAATAAATTTGGTAAATTATCAATTAAAATATCTTCAATTTGATGATCATCACAATACTTTGTAAATGCATCTATCAATCTATCTTCAATTGGTTGTGGTATTCTAGTCTTGGTGAACGTATAGACATTATCAAATGCCGTCTTGTTGCTGATATCGTTGCTCTTCTTCCCCATCCTTGAATCAACTAGTTTTCCATACTATTTCAAAACTCGTTCAAATTTCCGCCCTCACAAAAATTTACTCACAACAACAAATTCACCAAATTACTACTATTTCTTTATCAAACCAACAAACAATGAACTCTGTTCAGACTCAGGGCCGTTCAAATGCTCAAGATATCTATAATAGATTACTACAAGCACACGCTTCTCAACCACCAAGAATCGATATCGAAGTTGATAAGAAAAGAATCGATGTCTTACTACAAATTAATACAATATTATTAAAGAAATGTATTGAATTACAATCATATTGTCTAAATGAATCAAATGCTTCACATAATGATTATTCACAAAAGAAAGAGATTTATCAAAATTATCTAAAAAGAATTCATTTTAATTTAACTTGTTTAGCTTCAATTAATGATATTCATTCATCAGTTCCAAATCAACCTAAAAAGAATTATACTGTTCCTCAAATAGTTATTCCACCTCATGAGATTCCTGAATTAGCTGATTATTATAAACTATTGAATCAATTATATCCTGAAGCAATACCTTTATTCCAAAAAAGAATGGAACTGGCTAAACAACAACAGCAACAACAATTACAACAACAGGCTCAACAAGTTCAACAACAACAAGTCCAACAACAACAACAACAACAACAACAACAACAACAACAACAGCAGCAGCAACAATTACAATTAAATCAACAACAGCAAATGTCTCAGAGTGCTCAATCTCCTCAAGGCATCTACAACAATGCTCAACAACAACAAAGAAAACAAGCTTATGCTCAATTTTTACAACAACAACAGAATATTAGTAGACAACAAACTCCTCAACAACAGTATGCACAATTTGCAAGTTCTACAAATAATAATAACAATGGTAATAATAGTGGTAATAATTCACAATATCAAAGTCAACAACCTACTCCACAACAATTCTTGAATCAAAATAATCCAAGTCGTGCTTCAACTCCTCAAAACCCTGTAAAACAAAATCAACCACATCCTAATGCTAGTTTATCTCCTGAACAAATTTTAGCTAGAGCTGCAAGTGGTACTATCAATGGTAGTACTAGTGCTACTAATGGTTCTACAACCAATGGATTTTTAGATGGTTGGTAACTAATCTTCTCTTCTTTATACTGTGTTTCTATTTCTGTGTACTCATATTAATTAAATCAATTACTAAAGACTCCAATCTCAAATTATTTCAGCATATAGCATTTTAATCATCTACAAAAATTTTAATATATTCAGAAATTTTTGAAAGAAAAATCACTTACGTTAATGCCATAAGTGAATTAAAAGAATCATTACAACACAAGAGATGGGTTATTTTAGAAGTAGTTCTAAAACAAAATTGCACAGTTGTTGAATTTCATTTGACTTTAAATTATTATTGAATTTCAAATATTAAATTTTAAAAATTAAGGAAAATGAATAGAAAAAGCAAATATATATAAAAAAACCATTAACTATGCACCATGATTTGGATTTGGGTTATTATTAAGAACGTACCCAATTTCAGTCTCAAGCGCTCTAACTCTTCCTTCGAGAAGCCTAATTCTATCTTCCTCATTAGCAACTCCATTAAATACTTCAAAGTAGAAGAAATTCTGTTTGTTAATCACCGCAGTCAAGTAGTAGTGTCTGACAGTGAAACCTGCCAGAATGAGTGCAAGAACAAACAGTAAAATACCAAAAACAGAAGCCATTGATATAAAATTTAAGAACCTTTATGATTGAAATGAATATTGTAAATTAAATTGTATGAGTATAATCTAATGTAGGAGTGTTGAGTGAATTCTAAATGATAAAACTTGATAGTACATATCTTAACAAGATTATATACTGAATTATAAAAAACTTTATGATTTAAATGAATATTGTAAATTAGGAGTGAATTCTCTCTTTTTTTTTTTTTTTGATTCATTCATTCATTCATAAAAAAGCTCACTCATTTATTAAAACAAGTGTTGTTTGACTATATGTAGCTGTATATATATATGCTGCTATAATACACACCAAAAGTATTCATTACTATATATGAGAATTTATTAATGGCTTATAATAATCCCAGGGTTAATGTAAACTCTGGTGATGCCAAATTTAATATATTTTCCATTGGTGCCGATGGAATTTCAACTTGATCTAACTTAAAGTCGCCAAACGATTGTATACTTATACCATATGCTGAACAAAAATAAGTTTCATACCTAAAATATATCTTGTAATAAATTCCCACTTTAGGACGAAGATCGTTCAATAAATTTGAAGATTTGATGTTGCTGTAATCTTCCTTATAGTTATCAGGCTTTGATAAGAATTCGACACGATGGTAATTATTTATGTCTTTGTGGTCAACCCTGGAGGCCTTCAAATTATTATTTTTAATCATAATTGACACTGTATTAATAGAGTCATGTTGATTTCTCTCTATACTCCAGGCTAATAGTGGTAGTACAGAATTATCCTTTGAAACTAGTAAAGTACAAGCAATTGACCAATATGAACCAGCATAATAGAAGAATGGCGAGGAAAGAACATTCTCAATTGCTTTCCCTTCTTCTTTTTGTATTTTAAATCCCAGTGTTATTGGAGGAATTTTAAATTTCTCAAAATCAGAAATGTACCTAAACTTGGATAAACCTTCTCTAACTTTTCGTAAATATATAAGTGCGGATTCTGTTCTCGAAATCTGAATGAGACTTGAGGTTTTATTCATGATCAATCTAGAAATTTCAGTCTTATTTTTTATTTTATTTTCAATGATGATTGGATCAATCAGATAATTCCCAGTTGAATCTCTTAAATTTTTCAATTCTATCATTTTTTTCAGAGGAACATTAAGAAGGGGCATAGATTTCAATATTTCATTCAATTTAGAATTTATAATGGAATCTGTTTCTCTATTATCAAGTTTTTTTCTTCTTTCCGCCCACTTAATAAAGTACAATATTCTTTCAAAATTATCAGGAAATATTGGTGATAAATCTGTAACTATTAATGAAATAAGGGAAAGTGGAATCATATCAAGGTTTTCATTTTCATGTTTCCAGAAACGTTCCCATATAATGTAAATGTTTTTTGTATCAATGGGTGGAGGATCAGAAGGTGAAACTTTATCAATTATTTCGCCAAGTTCCTTTAGGCTTAATAAACGATTGACTATTACATTATCCAAAAAGCCATTTTCTAGAATAAATTCAAAATTTCCAAAAAAGAATGAGCAAGCAAGTACTCCTGATAAGATTTTTTCTTCTTCTTCAGGATCTGGTCTTCCATATAACCTCTTCAAAAACAATTCAAAGCAATGTTTTGTAATAGTTGAATCTTCAAACTTCATTGAATAATAATTTTCAGAATCCTTAAACACTTCATTAACTTTTCCTTGATAAGATTTTATTTCTTGTGAATCATTAGGATTTAAAATAAGATCTTAAAAAAATGGATTTTTGCACATAATTAATTTATGAAGTTTATATTCATTTTCAAATACTTTTATAGTAATATCAAAAAAGTTGCTATCCCTAAAATCAAATGTTAAGGAGTTTTTTTCAGACTTGAGAGAATCTTCTTCTTTATCATTAGGTTTGGTATTTCTTGGTGACTTTTCAGGTGGGATTTTAGTTTTAGGTGACTTAAATAATAATCTTGATTAACCACAAATAAAATATAGAATGATCAATTTCTGAAATGATTACCGAGTTGTAAAGAAGCCAATGATACCAAATCCATGTTTTTTATTTTTATTTTTATTTTTTTCTGTACTGTTATTCCAAAATTCACAAAAATGGCCAAATTCGACATCTCTGCACCATGAACTCAGTTCGGCTTTAGGCATATCCGGAGTTAATCTATACTGTTAATAATTCGTTACTATTTTCTTTCTTCCAATAATGACTTTGAAAAGGATTTATATTGTGAGGCATGGCCATAGAGCAGATTGGTTGAAGAAAAGACAACGACCCCCATATCCAATTAAAACTGATCCTCCACTGTCATTTCATGGCGTTGATCAAGCAAATGAATTAGCTGATTGGTTTTCACAACTGCCTCCTGATAAACAACCAAAATTGATTTTTTCAAGTCCTTTTTATAGATGTATTCAAACAGCAACTCCAATTTCAAAATCATTACATTTAGAAATCTTTTTAGAAAGAGGTGTTGGTGAATGGCATAAACCAAAGAAAACAATTATACCACAACCTGAAAATCATAAAACATTATCTAATTTTTTTGATAATTTATCACAAGAATGGAACTGGGAAACAATGGTACCATCACCTAATGGTGAAACTACAGTTGAACTTTTTGATAGATGTAATGAATTTTGGAAAGAATTCTTTATTAAATTTGAATCACAATTTCCACATATTGAATCAATTTTGATTATTACTCATGCTGCAACCAAAGTTACACTAGGTTTATCTTTACTAAATTATAAAAGTGTTAGAGATGTATTAACTAAGGAAGATAAAGTTAATGGAAGTAATAGATTACAGGCACCTTTATGCTCAGTTGATTTATATGAATTAAAAGAAGAACAGGATCATCAACAAGAAGAAAAATCATTATGGAAACTTAAATTAAATAGTCATACTAGCTTTTTAACAAATGGTACAGAGATGAATTGGCGTTTTGGTAAATGGAATTCCTGAATTGGTTGGTTACTATAAATCATATAAATTACATAAATTACGATAAATTATAAATTAGTTAGAACCGTAACCTTGCAAGAACTAACAGTTCTTCCACTTATTTTATATCATATGGATTTCCAGATGTCTGGAATTTAATTTCCTTTTCTTTATAGCATCCTTCTATCTCTTTATACCCCTATTAATCAAATCTCTGTTTTAAACATGTTGCAAATTCGCCTGCGCACGACTTTGAACCGCCATTTTTTTTATCAAATTTCACAAAAAACTACCACCAAACAACAACAAAGGCCGTTAACGGATCACTCCTTCCCACAATTTTTTTAAGCTTTCGTATAAAAAGTTTAAAAACCATATCCTAATTCTCCAATTCTTACAGATTCCTTTTACTTATCTATTTCCTTCTTTTGAATTATCAAAAAATGACTTTAAAGACAATTTATATTGCAAGACATGGTTATAGAGCAAATTGGTTGCCTAAAGAACAACAGCCACCAAACCCAACAGGAATTGATAGTGATCCACCTCTGGCGCCACATGGTGTTGATCAAGCAAAAGAATTGGCTGGCTGGTTTTCAAAATTACCAACTGATAAACAACCAAAACTTATTTTTTCAAGTCCTTTTTATAGATGTGTTGAAACTTCCACTCCAACTTCAAAATTATTCAATTCAAAGATTTTCTTAGAAAGAGGTATTGGTGAATGGTATAAACCAGATAGAGATATTATTCCTGAACCTGCAAATCATGAACAATTAGCTAAATTTTTTAGTAATTTATCAAATGAATGGGATTGGGAAACAACTGTACCATCACTTGAAGGTGAAACTGAAATTGAAATCCTTGATAGATGTAATGTGTTCTGGAAGTCATTCTTTGCTAAATTTGAATCACAATTTCCAAATGTTGAATCAATTCTGTTTGTTACACATGCTGCAACTAAAGTTGCATTAGGTCTGTCGTTATTAAATTATAAAAGTGTTAGAGATTTATTAACAGATGAAGACAAAGTTGATGAAAATGATAGATTACAAGCATCTACATGTTCAGTTGATTTATATGAATTACAAGATGTTCAAAAACAGAAATCATCATGGAAGCTTAAATTAAATGGTTATACTGGCTTTTTAACTGACGGTGCTGAAATGAATTGGCATTTTGCTACATCCCAATTTGAAGCTGGTTCAAAAGAAGATATTGAATCAAGAAAGCAAATGGCAGAAGAAGAAGCAAGAAGCAACTCTACAACTAAAGCGAGGCAACACAAGTTATAAATCAAACAAAAAACGAAATAAACAGGAGGCAGAAGAAGAAGAAGAAGGAGGGGAAGATGAAGATGAAGAAGATGAAGAATATGAAGATGTTTATGTAAGTTTGGTTTTTCCAGGTGGTGAAATAAGTACTGATAATAAAACAAATAAAGATTCAGCGTTATCAAATTCAGAGATTTTATCAAAGTCAAATGATTTAAATGAAACAATTAGAACAAATTTATTAAATGATTTACAATCAAATTCAGACAATTCAATTAGAATCTCAGGATTACATAAACCTGAACCATTAATTCAAATACAAAATCAAGTTTATAAAGGTGAATGGTCTAAATTGGTTGGTACTGAATTAGTTTTTAATGAAAATGGTGAATTTATAACTGAGATTGATAATCATTTAAAATTAGAGACTGGGAAGTTTATTAATAATACCAATGAAAAAGAATCATTTTATAAAAAAGCTTTAGATTTAGCTGCTAAAATAAGATTAGAAAAAGAGAAAAAACAGAAATTAGAGAAAGAAAATTTGAATGATAATGATAAGATGGATGTTGATGAAGTTGTTGCTTAATTTATTTTGTTTTTTGGTCTCTAGAGATATGGGTTTCAATTGTCTTTGTTTTTTTGTATTTTGTATTTTGCGTTTTTTGTTTTACATATTTTTACTACGACAGTACTATTCGTTTTCATTTTTACAATTAATTAAATCTATTATTATATAAAATAACAAGCAAAGTACTAATTCAAAATTCTCTTAACATTTCTTTCTAGTTCATCATCACACCAATCTCTAGCTCTTTTATCAGTTCCATTACAATTAGCACCAATTTCAGCAACTACAGCCAATTTTTGAATTCTTAATAAATTAGAATTATTAATAACTTGATCTTTAATTAGTTTTCCTTCATTGTTCAAACTATTTGAAAATTTATTCTTCTTTAATTCTAAAAATCCTAATAAACCATACGATCTAATTAATAAATCAGATCCATTTGGTAATTCAATTATTCTAGTTAAAAAGTTGTTTAGTTCAATTAATAAATTATTTGAAATTAAAGGTGATGATGATAAATTCAATAAATTATCTAAAATACTATTTTTATTAAGAAGTTTTAAATCATTTGATGATGTAATTGATTTATTCAATGTTATAATAAACCATTGCAATTGTTTATAATAATCTGGTTGATCGGATGATGATTTTAAATGTGGATCAACTGTAAAATTAACACAAACTGATTTATATAATGGAATTTCAGATCTAAATTTCGATCCTGCTAATACATATCTAAACACTTTTTCATATAAGAAATGGCCTGGATTATTTAAAATTGGTATTAAATGTGATAAGAAAATCAATTGTAATGAACTTATTTGCAATTCAGGATCCGACAATGTATGTAATGTATTACTTAAAAACACTTTAAATGTTGATCTATCCTTAAATGAACTTAGATGAAGATCAGTTTTCTTTTCCCCTTTTGATTCTTTTAATTCATTAAAAACTTTGATTTGATTTTCAATACTTAATAAACATGAATAGATCAACTTTTTAGATATTTCAACTATATCTGAGTCAAAATTTGATAAATTAATATAAATGAATTGTAGTAAATTAGAGTCAAGTAACTTTTTAATATCAATATCGATTTCACCGTTTTTAAATTGAAATAATTCATCATTACTCATTATTAATAACATTAAGAATTCATTATCATAAATAAAAGTTTTAGAGGATAATACAATTGAATTATGATTAATAAAATCTTCTAATAAATTCCAATTACTATCAAATGAATTAAGTTTTTCAGATAATTTAGGTAATTTGAATGATTCAATTGATCCAACATAATTATTAATTGAATAAGCAATATTTTTCTTATACAAATTGATAGTTAAACCATTAGTACCAGGGGTATCTGAAATCAGTTTAAATTCATCACTACTTGTAATTGTTAGTTCATCAATGAATTCCCAATTTGTAATATAATTAGTCCAACTTTGCTCCATGGATTTTTCAAAACTTAATATAATTGACTTTAATATTAAATCTTCTGAATTCAAAGTACCATTATAAAACTTTAAAACTTTTAATAATAAATCCCAGTTACTAACTTTTGAAATATTGAAATTAAATAAATGATAAAGAATTAAAGCAGAATATGATCTAATCTTTGATGATGACTTTATATTGGAATTATTATTTAATATATTATCTTCATTGTTTATAAATATTTGTATATGTTTATCAAATTCAATAACATTCTTTGAACCAGACATTAGAATCCAATTTAAGTATTTTAATATAATCTCATTATCATTATTAATCCATCTTGATGATAAAATAACCTCTAATTGTGAATTCAAAATTGATCTTGGAACATATTTCCAAATTGAAAACTTTAATAAAATCTTCTCTAATGATTTTAAAAAGTTAAAAAATGTACTTGATAAGTAATCTTCATGCTCTGCAAACATTTTTGTAATATATAGACAACCTCTATAATACCAAACTTTTAATAGTTCTTCAATTGGTGATGTGAATAGTAATTCAACAAATTCATTTGAAAAAACTAAACTTGCATCATTTTTAAATGAATCATTATTCAATAGTTTTTTAATTACTTCAGAATTACCATCTGAATCATTATTTAATGATAATGCTTTCATATAAATTCTAATTCTAATTTCATCAATGTCAGTAGAGCCTGATAAGTATGATTCTAAACCTTTAATTGACGCATCATTAACTAATTTAGATATATCTGGATTTGAAATTTGAGAATTAACAGAAATTAAGAAATCTAAACCTTTAACTGAGCCAATAATATCATTAGATGAAGAAACAATTTTTGAAGAAATTTCATTTAATAAATCACTATTCTTATTATTAGTTAAAATTTTACTTAAGATTGGGTAATAAAATTCATTTTCATTTGATTTTTCAAAGATTTCTGAAATATTTGAAGAATTAAATAAAGTATTTTCAGAAATTTTAACAAAATATTCACAATTATTAACATTTAAAATCTCTTTAGCTAATTCAATGAATTCAAGTGAATGTAAATTAATTTTTTTATTAATTGTAAACTTTAGTAATATATTCTTTAATTCACTATTTTTACAAATTTTTAAATATTTTGAGATTAAATCATTATTCAAAACCCATAATGAATCACATAATATATTAATAATTGTTGAATTAGTTGAATTATCAATTGAATCAAGTAAACCGGTAACTGATTTAGAGTAATCTTTGAAAATTACATCATCATTATTATCTTCATCTTCTTCATTTAAAGTATAAAATATTTCATTTAATAATTTAGCAGTAAAGAATCTTTTTTCGTTATTATCATCATTATGTTCACTAACGTATAATTTATTCCAATACTTAGACTCAAATAAATTCAAATTATGGATTGAAATATTTTGGAAATTGTTTAATTTCTTTTGTGTGAAATAATTACCAACTTTAGATAACAATTGAATCAAAACATCTTCAACTTTCTTTAAACTTAATGACTTATCGTTAATTATGAATGAAACACGTTGTAATATAGCTAATATATCTATATCTGAAATTGGAACTTTATTTTCTAATTCTTTTTCTAAGGTTTTTAGAGGATAATTAGAAATAATTTCAAATAATTGAACATCATCATCATCATTATTGTGATTTTTATAAAATTCTTTATAAAATTGAACTAAATCTTCATTTTCTTTGATATTTAATAAATTATCATCTTTAAAGTATTCTATTAAAACTAATCTTAATGAATTTTCATCTTCACCAATCAAATATAAATATCTAGTTAATAATTTCAACCAAATGGAGATTTCACTTGGTTGTTTAACAAATTTAGATTGTTCTAAGATAGCTAAGAATAAAGGACTAACAGCATGGCCATCTTTATGTTTTAACTTGAATGATGCATCAATATATTTATAAGGAGATCTAATACATCTTGAAATGGATTCATCAATAACTTTATAAACTTTATCAATTTCATCATCATTTTTAATATAATTTGAAAATTGGTTTAAAGAATATAATAAAGCATAAGAAGGATTTGATAAATTTAAAGTTGATTTAAAATCATTAAAGATTAATGTTTGATTTGATAAATTTGAAATAACATCAATTATATAATTATTCATTGATGAAGTTTTTAATTGATAAGGTAGTTTTAAAATTGATGTAAATAAAGAATTTTTCATATTTTTATTAACTGAATACCATTTATTTGAATTGTTGTTACTATTATTAGTTAATTTTAGATATAAATCTAAATTAACTAAATCAATACCTTTGAAATTTTCAACATTAGTTAAAGACATTGATTGTAAATTGATTGAAATTGATTTATTGAAGAAGGTATCATAATATTGAATTGCATTTAAACAATTTAATAATAATAATTTATTATCTGGTTGTAATTTCTCCAATTCATTCAAACATCCAATAATAACACTTAAATCAGGTAAGTTTTTAATTAAAAGTTCTAATAATTCAGATTTAATTGAACTGAATAAATTTGAATCATTATATGATAAAATTAAATTTAATTTTTCTAATTTCTGAAAAGTTGAAACAATTAATTCCAATGATAAATGTCTAATTAAAAATGATTCATTTGTTAAACATTTAGTTAGAGCAGATCTAGTTAATTGAGAAGGTAATATAATTTCAATCAAGTTAGTTGAAGAAATAGCAATGCTTTTAGTATCACCATTTCTAACTTGTGATTGGATTGAATTTATAAATGATTTAGGTAATGATAATTTTAAAATTTTAGAAATTAATAAAGTTTGACCAATGAAAAAAGAAGTTAATTTAGGATCATGAGAACCTTTAGTATTAAAACAATAATAATTATAAATTGGGATTAATTCAGGAACATTAGTTAAAATTTGAATTATTAAATCTAATTGTTTATCATCATTATAAGGTTTTAAATGAGTTAATAAATTATAAATTAGTTTATTTAGAATTCTAAAACTTTTATTTTCACCTTCACCAATTGTGATTGAGACACCTTCATCAGTTAAATTAAACCAAGGTTTATCATTTTGAAATATTAAACCATTTGAATAATCAGTTGTAACCTTAATTAAAAATTCATGAATTAAATCTTTAATATCATTAATTTTATATAGTTCAATTAATTTCATTAATATCCAATCAGATAATATTTTACATTTAGTCATTTTTTTATATGATGATTCGATGATAATTTTATTATCTAAGAAATTTATTAAAATTTTTAAAATATCAGCTGAATCATTAGTTGATATATATTTAAATAAATTAGTTATAATCTTTTTATTGTTTAATAATAAATCTTTTCTGATTATTGGATTTGAATATGAACATAAATGAATCCAAAATCTAATAAATTGTGATCTAATTGAATTAATATTAGTTGATTCTTGTTTTGGAGGTATTAATAAATTAGGTAAAACTTTTAAAGTTAAATCAAAATTATCTAAAAATGAATCAATCAAAAATCCATTTTTATAATTCACAATTGAAGATAATAATCTTAAACAAGGATTAGTTATTTTGATTCTATTGTTATTTAAACATCTATAAAAGACTTTCATATTAGAATTTGAAATCAATTCTTTAATTAAATTAACAACACCAGCATCTGGCTTTTCGATATTCTTATTAACAAAATGGATCAGTTTGGATAAGTTTGAGTTTAAAGTGGATAATGAATCATGATCATTGACAGTTGCAAAATATGAAAAACATTGTGATAATGATTTTATATTGAATGAATTATCTAAGAAAGTTTGATATGAATTGACGTCTTTGGCCTGAACAACTTCTTCCAGCTTCTCCAGAACACCAGAATTCACATTCGAGGTGAACTTTGCCTTGCTATTCTGTGACATCTTAGTTTGTTGTCCAGGAATAGTTGAAAAATCAAGGAAAAAAAAAACCAAAAAAATTGAAAAAAAAAATTAATTTTTATTTAATTTTTTTTTATTACGTAAAAAATAAAAAAATAAAAAAAAAAAAAATAAAAATCGCTTTTTTGGCTTTTTTGTAAACAACAAAAAACACGTTAAAATCGCCTTAAAACAAACAACTATTTCCTCCTAAAAACACACCATTAACTCATGTGGAGACTCAAGGCTGGAAAGGCTGCAAGCAGTCAGAAGACGAGCACTAGCTCGATCCCAGGGTTTTCAAAGTGGTTTGCCAACGAGATGTACGTGGAGTCAAAATTGATAGAATCAAGTGTTGAACAAATGTCTTTAAAAATGATGGAAAATAATGAATGGATCAATTCACTAATGACGGATGTGTTGACAGGTGAAATTGAAGAAGAGAAAGAGGAAAAAGAACAACAAGTTGGAGACATTTCTCTGCTAGGATTAAGATCTCCAACTAAGTTAAGAAATTATGAAGAATCCCCTATAAAGGCTTTACAATCCAAGAGTATTCAATTAATGAGACAAGATACTGCTTTATTAACAGCTAATTCACCTCCACATTCTGAAAGTGATAAAATAATAGTTCCAGAAGAAGAACATATAACAGCAAGTTCTAATAATACTACAACTCAATCAAATATTGATACAATACCCGATAATAATGATGAATCGCCTGCTACTACAACTACAACTAGAGGTCCTACAGATGTTAAAATAACTGATAATGAAGATAAAGATTTATCATTTGAAGCTATTAGTAAGAATATCAGAAAATCATTTGCTGCTAAATCCTTTCAAGTTAAGGAACAACAACATGAAGAAGAGGAAGATGAAGAAGAAAAAGAAAAAGAAGAAAAAGAAGAAGAAGTCCCAATTCAATCTGAAAATGTAGTTATTCAATCATCTCCATCTGAAACATCAGTTATTCAATCATCCTCATCTCCAAAGAAAGAAATCACACCCGATAATAATAATGAATTAATAATTGAAGAAAAAAGTCCAATTAAAGAAATTAAATTAGATGAAAAGGAAAAGGAAAAGGAAGAGGAAAAAGATAAAGAAGAAGCTGATGATCTTTCAATGATAAGTGATTTTGATTACGATGAAATTAGTTATAAGATTGAAAAACTGGAAAAGCTTGAACTTTCAGAAATTAGAATCCCATTACAAACAGATTCAGATAGAATTAATAGATTGCCTAATATTAATAATAGTACTACACCTACTGCTAGATCACCAATCAAATTTGTTGAATTGCCTTCTAGAGAACCGTTAACTGTTAAATCAACTAAAAAGAAGTCTATACGGAAATCAATTAGAAAGTCACTACATCAAAATAATCAGCATCAACATCAACATCAACAGCAGCCGCAGCATAAAAAATCTACTACTACTACTACTAATATTAAAAATCCAGTTTCAATTCATCCAGTTAATAAATTGCCGATTAAAAAGAAATTAGTTAAAGAAAGTAATAATAAAGAAGATCCTTCCCCATTTAAAGATAACAGAACTCCAGTAACTAAATCTAAACTTTCAAATAAACCATTCCGTCTTACATTACCTGATTTTACAGTTTCTGGTATTCCAACAACTGATGAACCAACTATTAAATTGAATAGACCAATTAGAAAGACTAGTAATTTCCATAGTCCAGAAAAACAACTTCAACAGCCATTAAAACCACAGCCAAGATTAACAAATAGTGAGTCTGAATTAGTTACAAGATTAATGGCTCCAACTAATTCAAGTTCAAGAAAGAGTAAGACACCAGTTAGATTGAATTCACCAATTAAAAGTAGTAAAATATTTCAATTATCAAATAATACTACTAAGAAATTAGATTTAAAGAATTCAATTAAATTAATGAAAGAAGAGATGAAAGAAGAAGAGATTAGTGGATTATCACCAATCAAGTTAATTAAATTACCTTCTATATTAGAAAATTCTAAGATTTTAAAACCTCTGATTCAAGCTAATTTAGAAAAGAAAAAACAACATCAGAATAAATTAGATATATTAAAAAGTATTAAATTACCATTAACTGAACAAAGTTTGAAACCAAATAATAAATTGATAAGTAAAAGTAATGAAAGTTTATTACCAATAGTTATTAAAAACAAGAATAAGATTATTAATAATAATAAAAGAAAGTATCAACCTGATAATTTATTGCTGCCTGTTAAGAAGAACAAAGGATTGAAGGAAATATCATTGAATTCGAATAAGTTAAATAAAGCAGTTAATAGCAGTAATAATAATAATAATAACGCAGTTACAAAGAAACTATTTTCAATTTCAAATACTAATACTACTAATAATGATTTACTGCCAGACATTGAATCAGATAATGAAGAGACCCCTAACAATCCAAATCAACTAGCTGAATGGGGTTCAAATAAGAAGATCAATGAACTATTAGCAATACAAGAAAGTAAAGGAATTAATCCGGATTTGATATTTGGACCAATTATGAGGATTAAAGTGAATGAGATCTTTGAAAAGACGTATTTCAGTGACTTAAACATCTACTTCCGTGAGAAGGACAAGCTCAGCCAGCAGGAATGCGACGATTACAGCAGGCAGATGGGATACAAGTGATATATAATGATTTATAATGATATATAAGTTATAATATACGTAGTTTTTGATACCAAATAGGGGTAAATTTCGTGTTTGTTTACGTCTCGCCTGTGCCGCGCACGCCCGCTCAAAACGGAAAAACGAAAACGCAAAGAAAACAACAAAAATAATTCTAAAACAGGGACAACCACCACTGCTTCTTCCTCTTCAAACATCACCTTGCTAGCCTTCACGACAGTGGCACACCTCCAGCAGCCACTCTCAGCTCATTCTAGATACCCTGGCTCTTTCTCCGTTCGAAAACACGTCCACTACTCGTTCTTTTGCTTCCCTCCCCCTTTTATCATGTCTGCTGTATGTCTTTTTTTATCTTTTTTTCCCACTTGTTTCATCATAAACCAATTCTTTATACTAACCCAATCAATTCATTGTCATAGGAACTATCTCAAATGCAAACTGATGATGAAAATCAGATGCGTTCAACTAGACTTAAAGATGAAACAACCACAAACAACAATATCATGAACCCATCTCATCATGCTAAACAACATGTTCAAAGAATAACGAGAGCAAGATCTGCTCTAACTGATTTGAATCATAATACATCAACAACTAATAGAAATACCAATAACACAACTAACCTCAATAATAATAATAATAATACCAGATCAAGCTTACCTCCAACTAATATTCCTATTGAACAAAAACCAATTAAAATTAGACCTGATACCCAAGAAGAAAATGTTCAAAATCATCAAAAACAAGATAATAATAACAATAATAATAATACAGCTACAACAACAGAAAATTCTACTAGTATAACAAAACCAACTTTAGAAAGAACACAATCTCAAATACAAGATGAAAATAGAAGAATGTCTTTAAAAAGACAAGCTGGTGATTCATCAAATGATTTCTTAGTTAATGATAATACTTTACAACAAGAAACTAAAAAACCAAGAGTTGATTATACTTGGGATGATTTAGATGCTGATGATTTTGATGATCCATTAATGGTTAGTGAATATGTTACAGATATATTTGAATATTTACATGAATTAGAATTAAAAACTTTACCTGATCCAAATTATTTACATTGGCAAAGAAATTTAAAACCAAAAATGAGATCAATTTTAGTTGATTGGATGGTTGAAGTTCATTTAAAATTTAGATTATTACCAGAAACTTTATTTTTATCAATTAATTTAATGGATAGATTTATGTCAAAAGAAAGTGTTCAAGTTGATAGATTACAATTATTAGCAACAGGTGCATTGTTCATTGCAGCAAAATATGAAGAAGTTTATTCACCTTCAGTTAAAAATTATGCTTATGTTACAGATGGTGGATTTACAGAAGATGAAATTTTATCAGCTGAAAAATTTATATTAGAAACATTAAATTTTGATATGAGTTATCCAAATCCAATGAATTTTTTAAGAAGAATTTCAAAAGCTGATGATTATGATGTTCAATCAAGAACAATTGGTAAATATTTATTAGAAATTACAATAATAGATCATAAATTTATTGGATTTTTACCTTCATTATGTGCAGCAGCATCAATGTATATATCAAGAAAGATGTTAGGTAAATTTGATTGGAATGGAAATTTAATTCATTATTCAGGAGATTATAAAGAAAATGATTTAAAAGAAGTTTGTGAAATGATTATGGATTATTTAGTTGGAGAAATTGTTCATGAAGAATTTTTTAGAAAATATGCTTCAAAAAAATTTATGAAAGTTGCTATATTAGCTAGACAATGGGCTAAAAAAATTAATTTAAATAATAAAAGTATTATGGATAATCAATTATATTAATCAAATTATTCTTATTCTTATAGACTTCTTTTTAATTATTATCTTTAATTGATTTAATTTAATTTATATCCTTTTTTTTTTATTATTATGAAATAGTTATTGATTACATGATTAGTTTCTTGTTTTTATTTTTATTTTTATTTTTATTTTTGTTGTTGTTTCAGTTTTTGTTTTTGTTGTTTTGTGTGTTTTAGAATAAACAAATATATTATAACGTGTTTAAAAAAGAAAAAGAGAGTAAATACAATAAAATAAATAAATAGAATAAATAGATATAGTTAATTGAATTTCAATTAAGTTCTTGGAACAAATTCATTAGTGAAAATAGGTTCAGTTCTTCTTTTAGCAACACAATTAATATTTTGAAATTTATAACCAATATAAGATAATGTAACAGGAACCAAACCTAAGAATAATATACCAATAGAAGCAGATTTTAAATTAAATTTATAATATTTAATTAAATTTTCTCTTAAAAAACTAAATTTCTCAACTTCTTTATCTGGATGAAGTACTATAATAAATGATTAAAATAAATGAAATCAACTGTGTTAGTATCATCATTAAAATTGAAAAAACCTGTTGTTTATAATTTTCACATACAATGTCTTCCAAAACCTGCCATTTTCCGATTGTTTTGTGTGTTGAAATAGGAGGAAAAACATGTATTTGAATGTGTTTATACCCCTCACTATAAATGAACAGAAACGACTGCCAGCAAAACGGCCGTGTCAGCAACAATTTTATTAATGGAAATACTGGAGTTAGTGAAATAACTAGAATAACTAGAATACTACTACTAATTAATCAAATCAAACAATGTTCAGACCATTTTTATCCAGACAATTCGTCAGATTCAACTCATCGATAACAGACTACTATAAACTATTTCCAAAAACTTTCCCAAATGGTTCACCACCAAATTCAACATTTATAATAGATAATAAAAAATTACGTAAAGAATATAGAACATTACAATCAATAAATCATCCAGATTTATCCAACAATAATAACAATGATGATATATCATCATTGATTAATAAAGCATATTCAATTTTATTAAATCCATTAACTAGATCACAATATTTATTATTAAAATTAAAAAATATAAATTTAAATTCAGATGAAATATTTAAAAAATATCAATCATTAGATCAAAATTTATTAATTGAAATTTTAGATATTCATGAAGAATTAGAAAATATTGAAAATGATTTACAATTAAATGAATTAATTAAATTAAATAATAATAGAATTAATCAATCAATTAATTTATTAAATGATTTATATTTAAATCAAAATTATGATCAATGTATTATTGAAACTATTAAATTGAAATATTATGATAATATTAAACATGCTTTATTAAATTGGGAAAAGGGTAAACCTGTTCAATTAACTCATTAATATTAATATTAATTATTACGTGAATAATTACGTAATAAATAAAAAAAAATAAAATAAAAAAAAAAAAATAATTCGCTTTATAAAAACAAATTATTTCATGTTATAATTTATGGTTGTGTTTTTCTTTGTTTAATTGTACATAATAACTTATATATAGTGTGTTTTAATATAATATGTCTGATGATAATAACAATAATAATAATGAAGAACTCATTAAACAATTAAAAGATGATTTAAATCAATCAAATTTAGAAATTATAAATTTAAAACAACAATTAAATTCAATTAATAAAATTAATTCAAATTTAAATTTAAATTTAATTAAATTAAATGATTCAATTACAAATTTAAATAAAGAAAAAGAAATATTATTATTAGAATTACAATCTGCTCATTCAAATTTACAATCTTTAATAATTGAAAAAAAACAAAAAGATGATGAAACTGATGATGAAGCAATAACTGATAATGATAATGAAATAACAACAACAACAATTGAAGATGATAATAACAGTAATAATTATAAAAATATAATTATTCAAATGGATCAATTTTATAAAGATGAATTAAATAATTCAACTAATATAATTAAAGATTATCAATTAAAATTTCAAAATTTTAAAAATTTAATAAATGAAAAAAATAATTTAATTAATAAATTAAATAATCAATTAAATAATATAACAAAAGCAGATAATAATGAAAATAATAATCCATATCATGAAATATATAATGAATTATTAAATAAATTTAATATATTACAAAATTCTTATTTAATTTTATCATTAAAATTAAATGATTTATTTAATGAATTAAATAATTATAAAAATTTAAATTTAATTAATAATTCAAATTTAAAAATTTCAAATTTAGAAAAAATTTTATTAGATAAATCAAATGAATTAGAATTATATTTAATTAATAATAATAATTTAAATAATTCATTTATTTTAAATAAAGATGGTGAAAATAATTTAAAATTTGGTGGTGATTTTATTATACCAAATTTAATTCCACCAATTAATAATAATAATACCAATAATACCAATAATAATAAAACTAGATTTGATGTTGTTTATGATCAAAACAAAGAATGATTTATATAATTTATATATATTTTTTTTAAGAAATTAAAAGAAAACTTATATTATTCAATAATAAAAATAAAAATATTATATAAAACACTTTGGCTATATATACCGTAGTATAACCATACCCTAAATAAAGTAAAAAAAAGTTAAAAAAAAAATAATTAACCATAAACGAAAGAAAGTCAGAAAAAAAATTATAAAAAATTAATAACAATAATAAAACGAACGAAAGGTATAATAATAATAATAATAAAATAAAATAAAATAACTAAAAATGAAAGAAAAAAACAAAATTAGTAAACCATAGGAATAAGAATAATACATTTTTTTTAAACTTTGGTAGTAGTAGTTGTTGTTGTTGGATTTGGATCTTCAACAAAAGTTTGATCTTGTTCAACTTGTGGAACTTGTTGAACTTGTTGAACTTGTTGATATTCTGTATTATCAACTTCATCAGGATAGGTAACTTGTTCTGGTGATGATGTAGATTGTTGATTCTTATTCTTTGAAAATTTACTAAAGAACCCACCAGAATTCTTCTTTTTAAATTGTGAAGAACCATTTGAATCATATCCTTTTTCATCATAATCATCAGAATCAACATCTAAATTTCTTCTATGATTTTCCTTATAAGTATTATTACCTCTCAGAGAAGTAAATCTAACCCCATTTGAACCAGATTGACCATATTGTTGTTGATCATCAACAACAACACCATTATTACCTTCTCTTTCTAATCTTTCACGTTCTCTTCTTTCTCTTCTTTTAGCAGCCCAACCACCACCTAAACCCAGAGCATTATCACGTCTTGAATCTTCATAAGCAGAATTATATTCACCATTTCTCTTCTTACGTCTAAATAATGAAGGAATATTAAATAATAAACATGCAACACCACCCCATGAAGTACCAAAAGTTCTTGGACCTAATTTTGAATAAGAACCATGTTTATTAAATTGATGTTTACCTAAACAAATAGCAGCAGTCATAATTGTAATTGCAGCTAAAGTAAATAAGAAACCTAATAAATATAATGGAGCAGCAATAAATCTAAATTTACCAAATAAAACAAATAAAATAAATGGTAATAAAGCTAAAATTAAAAATGTTAAACCACCTAATAAGAATCCATAACTAATTCTAGTTAAATAATAATAAACACTTCTATGTTTAATAAAATTATTTGGTAAACCTGAAGTTGATTTAAAATTATCTTTTGGAGAAAAAGCATAAGCAGGATGAGTTTTACCACAATTGTAGTTTTTATTGTTATTAACACCACACATACCATAATAAGTCCATCTAGTTGTATCATAGTTAGCCCCTGAATAACTTGAAGTATCAGTTTGTAACCAATAAAACTTCTTCATGATTGAGTGCTCAACAGCACCAGTCAAGACGGTAAAAAACAATAAAACCAAAGCAGCTAGAATCAAAAAGATTGATATAGGTTTATTCAATATTCCAAATAATCTCATATTGTACACTAATTAAAATTGGATAAAGAAAAGAAGAAGAGTTGGTAAAAGTAAAAGTAAGTAAAAATCAAGATTTAAAATTTCAGTTGAACAATTGTTTTGTTTTTACTATACTTGCTAATGGCACTTTTTATGTATTTAACTGCTATTACCAATTACCACCTTTATTACTTCTGCTCAATGCTCAATGCTCAACCTGGCCGCCGGAATGTGTGGAATGGTCTCTGTTGCAGTGTCTTGTCCTGTTCCTGTCTCCCATCCCGTCCCATTCCATCCACCGTCTTGACCTTAAACAGACCTCAATTGCTCTGAAAACGGCCAAAAACGAGTTCCGAAAAAAGACGGCACGTGAAACGGGCACGTGACGATGACGTATTAGATATGATATGATTACGTAATAAACATAAACATTAAAAGCAAAGAAAACTTATAGATATACACACAAATTAAACTACAGTAATTAAAGCAAATCATTAAGCAAATCGAAATACCAGATTGTATTAATGGAGTAATGAATATGGTTTGAAGGTTGAAGGTGTTGTTGGACCCACCATAGTTTAACACTGCTTCTGGCTGTGTTATCCGTTCTATGCCGGTTTCCCTGTTCTTGATTTTTCTCCTGTTTTTTTATTTTCCTGTGTATAGTATATAACCAGCTCAATCTGCTGTTTTTTCTCAAGCTCTGTGGAGCTACACAGTTCTTTTGTTTTTTTCCTTTCTTCACCTACTTTCCCCCTTTATTTCAATATAAATCTTTTCGTTTGTCTTCTGACTTACTAGCTTACTAGCTTGCATTAAGGTCACTACTGTTTCTTAGTTCTACATGTTTATTCATCCTCATATACAACTGATTCACTGATAACACCTGTCCAACTATGTTTGCACATAGTTCACCCGTCTCTTGTTATCTTACCTATATATTATTAGGTTCTTTACCTGCTGGTTATTCATTTATCTGGTATGTTACTTCCTCTTATACGGACATTACGTGTTTGAATCTATTGATTATCAACTTATAGGTATGGCTAGGCTAGTTAAGTTGTTAATTAATATACATGTTTTCATAGTGTTGGTCCAACAAATAGATATTAATTGTAGAAATTGTTACTTCTATAGCATAACGATCATCATGAGATATTATTGGCATACCAAATTAAAGGCATATTATGGATAACTGTTGTAGACGTCTTAAGAAGAAAAAGAACACTCAAAGGAGTAAAAAGAATTCACAGTATCAAAGATTCAAGTCCAATGCAAAGGTTTCTGCTGTTTCCGGTGACCGGTCTCCGTACAGGTTGTCCGAATCTGTTGGATCCGGATGGTCTCCATAAAAGGTTTTCCATTTCTGATAGTTCATAGTGTATACATAGTGTATACTTCTCTTTTTATATAGATCACGGTTAACTAAGTCTACTTCCCGACATCAAGAAGCTGAACTCCCTACTGACAGCCTGAAAAAAAAATACACAAAATTGTCGGGCGATTACCAGTATCTCAAAGCAAAGAAACTATACAGTAATCATATAATTAAAGCAAAATATTAGCAAATCAAAACCTGAAGGTACTTGAAAAATGAACATCCAAAAGTTGGTGATTCAAATGAAGATTTAAAACATGAAGTTAAATCCTTGATAGAGCAATTCGATAATTTTAAGTTGAATTCAAAGGTTCAAATAAACAAGAATGATTAAAAATGTTACCGACAATTCCAAAGATGAACATGTTCCAATTGTTCATTTCGTTGGTGTTCCAACTGTTAAAGCAAGTGAAGATAATTTATGTTTAAAGAAAAATGTTTGAACTTTGAACAAATTAGTTTACATGCAATTGAAATTAATAATATTGAAACTGCAACTTCTAAATTTGATAGAATGTTTAGAGATGCTTATATCTATAAAAGACCTGTTTATATTGCTTTACCTTCAAATTTCGTTGAAATGGAAGTTTCAACCTCAACTTTAACTAATAAATTAGATTTATCATTAAAACCAAATGATCAAGAAGCTGAATTAGAAGTTGTTAATATTGTTTCTAAAACGACTAGAGCTGCTAAAAATCCAATTATTTTAGTTGATGCTTGTGCTTTAAGACATGATGCTTAAAAAGCTGTTGCTAAATTAGCTGATGAAACTCAATTCCCAATATTTGCAACTCCAATGGGTAAATCTGGTGTTTCTGAAGATCATCCAAGATTTGGTGGTATTTATGTTGGTGTTTTATCTAAACCTGATGTTAAAAAAGCTGTTGAATCTGCTGATTTAGTTTTATCAATTGGATCTGATTTTAATACTGGTTCATTTTCTTATCAATATACAATTGAATTTCATTTTGATTATACTAAAATTAGATCTGCAACTTATCCTGGTGTTCAAATGCAATTTATTTTAGTGAAGAATTACCAAATCATTTATTAAAATATAAATCAGTCTCTGCTCCAGGTGAATCTAAATTAATTTATTCCAAGAACGACAAAAATAATATAATAATATAATAATAATTAAGTTTTAAGATTTTAGATTTATTTTCAGCTTAACATAAATATAAAATCTATAAAATGGGAACTGTTAATGAGTTTAATGAATTGTTATCATCAACCGGATAGAAATCCTTTTGATGTTCCAATTGATTTTTGGTTGATGGGGCAAATGTTTATCTTTAAATTCCATTTGAAATGGTGTAGATATAGTATAGTTTTACTTTATATGTTAGGTTAGATTTTATAATAAGATTAAATAAAATTCAATTTTATAAATTATTTGAAATTAACTGTAGAAAAAGAAATCAACGAACACAAAACAATAAACATAAATATATATAGTATATAGAAAAGTAGGATTAATTTTCAACAATATCCTTAAAGCTAGGAAACAATGGCTTGATGAGTTTTTTCCCCGCCAATTTACCGTCACTAAAACTAACTAAGTCTTTTTTACCTAACAAAGCTCTTTGAAATGCGTGAAAATAATAATAACCAAAAACTGTTGATGTAATGAACAATAACAAGTAATTTAGCAATGAAACCTCAAAACTAGAACCATTTCTTTGCATCACCAGCCATGCCTGCCAGCTATCAAATATAGCCCAAATCCATATTAAAAGTGAAACATCTAGTATAAATTTCAATGGAGATAAGTTGAATTTATAATTTCTGTAAATTGTGTAACATGAATAAAGTGCAGTTATAACAACTACTGTGGTATTTATTGAAATAATCAAATAAACGATAATTGATTCAAACTTGACAAGGTAAAAGTATATTTTGAAACGAGTCACCAGTGACGATAAAACTAATGAAAAGATGATATAACAATAAAAATACTTTGATTTTTCCTTTGAAGGGCAGACCACTTTCAATAGTTTTGAATCTACTTGAGCAAAGATTAGAATGAAAGTTAAGTTTATGAAAGCATTTAAAACTTTAATTAATGATGATGCACTCTCATTTTGTATAAGCATTTGATAAATAATCAATGGAATGCTGAAGATAAGTGATTCAATGAACTGATTAGTCTTTCTAACATTTTCATCTTTAGAATTTTCTTGTTTATTTAAACCTTCAAACCGTTTTTTAAAATTATCAAATTGTTTTATCAAGGATTTAACTTCATTTTTTAAATCTTTAACTTCATCATCTTCTAAATCTTTAACTTCATCATCTTCTAAATCTTTAACTTCATCATCTTTAAAATCATCATCTAAATTTTTAACTTCATCATCTTTTAAATCTTTAGCATGTTTAAAATTGTCTTCTTCTAAATCTTTAACTTCATTTTCTTTAACTTCATCATCTTCTAAATCTTTAGCATGTTTAAAATTGTCTTCTTCTAAATCTTTAACTTCATATTTTCTTTAACTTCATCATCTTTAACTTCATTATCTTCTAAATCATTCTTATCTTCATCTTTTAAATTGGTAATAGTTCCTTTCTCAAGGTCAGATGCATAATTGATAGAGTTAATTATTGGCATGCTTATGTTGTTGTGGTATCACTAGTATGTATTGTTTTAGCGTAAAGAGGATGAAGAAATAGAAAAAGAGACGAGACAAGAGTAATACATCCCAACCATCTGCGAAATTTGTTCCAATTTTCAACTTCAATTGGTAAATTTAGTCTTTTGTTATTTAGAGAACTTGTAAAATTGTAAAAACCTAGAGTATATATAGCTGAACAGAATATACTATAGAATCAAGCATCAATTATTATATTAAGTCTTATAGCTAGTCTTAGTGTCATGTGACTCGATATCATGCCTCATAAATTAACGCTGTAACGTTAACCATAACAATAGATGTATCTTTTCAGCAACATGCACTAGCTTAGGGGTTTTCCCGCATTCAAAGATTTATCTAAATAAGCCTATATTCATAATTCATTTCTTGTATTCATCATCTAGATTGCTTCAAAAATTATGTATATAAACCATAAAAACTTAAGAATTGTAAAATACATTTCGTCAACTGATTCTTAAATATACCCAATTGTAAAACATACTTTAAAAGACTCATTTTTTTCCAACACTTCCATATAATCTCCTTCATCATCACACGTATAAGAACCGATTTCTGCTACGGATGTCTTATCTGAAAGATCACAATTCCAAGTACCATGACTTAAAGACTCACTAGGAAATTCTGGAGATGAAACCTTAACATATACTTTACCTTCTTTTCTAAGACATTCTAAATTATTTGAATAATCCATATATTTCAAGGTTGGCTTCTCTGGATCAAGAAAAGATGTATATCTTATTGAATCATTATAAAATGTACGTAACTTAAGGACATCACCAGGTTCACTATCTGGTCGTCTTCCATGGATATCACTCATTCTTATTTTAGATGGAGTTACTTTAAAGTTCCCACAAATCAAACCAACAATAATAATTGTTGCAGATTTAGGCCTAATATATGTTACCCATGTTTTTCCTAAATATCTAAAACGAGGTGAACAAATTCCATAATTTCCAGATTCATTAATTTTGAAATCTTGAGCAGTTAAACAAATTGATATTCTAAATGGTGGAATTCCAGTAAAGCCTTGAACTTTAGGGCTAACCTTATAACCCCATTGTTTACCATCTTTGAAATTCACTTTATCTGTTGTTGTTTTACTCATCTTTCGTTCTATCTGACCTGTTGTCCAAATAGCAGACATAACTGTTTCTTTAAATACATATGGATCACCATTCTTATCTCTATAACTTTCTAATTCACATAAAGTTCTTACTGGAAAATAATTAAAGATAATTTTTTCATTAAGAACTTGTTTTAGGTCTTTAATTAATTCTAAACTTTCACCTATTTCAATTTTTCTTTCAATTAACAAAATAATTAATAATACTCTTTGTAATTCATCAGGTACATAAAATGATTCTCTTCCAACCATTCCACAAATAACATCAGAAGGAATATCATCCCATAATTTAATTTCACTCAAAGAACCTGATCTATAAAGATAATAAGAACATTCTTTTAAAAGTTTATCTTTAAAAAGGGTATCTCTTTCATTAAAAAATTTATAAATTGGTCCAATAAAACTCATTTCTATATTTTTTTCAAACCAATTTAAAAGAAAATCAGTTAATTTATTTAATTCAAAATAATCAGAAATTATTAAAATAGAAATGAAATTTATTGAAGTTAATTGTTTTGATATCCAATTAAAATCTTTTGAATATAACCATTCAATAACAATTTCAAATGATTCTTTAGTTGCATATTCATCATCAAATTTTAAAACAATTGGTGATTCACCATCATTATCGCATTTATCATCATCAAATTGTAAAATAATTGTTTCATTATCATCTTTAGGATTCCAATTAAATAATGATTCAAAAACTCGACTTTCAGATAATATAATCTTATGAAATTTATAAGTTTTATTAAATGCTATAATATTAACATCTGAATAGTTAGACTTTTGATATCCTTTTGTAAGTAAATGAATGAGACTTTGAATTGAATTCATGTTATATTTTAATAAATTAACTACCCTAGTATTAATATTAAAAGATGTGAAATAAATTTACCTGTTTATAGTTTTACCAGAATGCGATCAGATAATACTCGATTTTGAGTGGCTCTTATTTTAATTCCTAAGCATACTCAGAACAGAGCAGCAGCAGCACTTGCTCTACAGAAAAATTAATTACTCTAAATTTATCAACATTACCAACAATTAAACATTATTTTTATATTTCAATTAACTTATACAGTAATCCTAATTAGAAGCAAAGAAAACTTATAGATATACATCTTATATACTAACTAATTAAAGCAAAACATTCAGCAAATCAAAATACCATATTGTATTAATAGAGTAATTCAATCATAATATCATTACCCATATAGTATAAGTAAAATTGGTAAAATTTTTATGGAACTTTAATGATGTTATTATTTATTACTTTGCTTTAATCTGAAGATGATGATATACTTATATAACTTAGATGAAATTGTTATTGCATGCTTTATCTAAATTATTCGTGATAAGATTGATTTAATTGAAACTAAGATTAAAATATATCCAATCGATGTTACCTACCTAATGATGAAATTGAATATCCAATTCAATAGCAATTATAGCATACCCCCAGAGTTCTATGCAACTCCATTAATTGAAGAAATCATATTTGTTATTGTTAGTGAACATTTATGGACAAACAGAAAAAGAGAGAACTTAATTCTTCTTGAAATTTTAAGCAATTAATGAATATCAATGCAACCTTTAATAACCAATCTATAACAGAACAAGACAGGACACACCATTCAAAATAATAATGCATATAACAATCAATGTTTCAAAACACTTAAAGAAAATAGAACAATCTATTGATTCATGATGTCCCAGATTTATATTCAAATTACATTCTCCTTTTGGTTTAATATTTTTTGGTGAAATATTAGATATATCTATCAGTACCATTTCTGTTGGTCAAAATTGTTAAACATATGAAAGAAATATGCCATGAAAGATAGAGTTTATAACGATCATTGATCATGAGATAGTATAGCACCAGGACAATAACAAAGGCATATTATGGATAATTGTTGTAGACGTCTTAAGAAGAAAAAGAACACTGAAAGGAGTAAAAAAAAATTCAAAAACAAAAAACACGCGTAATTTCTAAAGTGGGTTAATTTATTACGGTCTCACGGAAGGGAACCATATATTAAAAAAATTAAATAAAATCAAATAGTAATAGATATAAAGATAAAGATAGAGATATAAAGAGTAGAACAAGAACAAGAGAAAAAAAAAGCAGGCGAAAAGAAAACAAAATACAAATAAATGAAAAAACAGAATAAAATAATTGAGTATAATTGATAATTGATTGATTGATTGATAAAATAAAAAAACAAAAAACAAAAAACAAAAAACAAAAAACAAAAGCTATAAATATAATAAAGAAAGAAAGAAAGAAAAGAAAAAAAATGTAAATTATTAATTAACAAATATTAATATCTAAGAATTAAAAAAAAAAGATGATGATGGAGAGAGAGACAACAATAATTAAAAAAAATTAAAAAAATAAAATGATTGATTGCAGAATTAAATTATTATTATTATTATTAAACACAATGACATATATGACATATGATAAATAAAACCATACAATTAATGCAATTAATTAATGAAAAAAAACAACTTAATGAATAAATCATAAAATAATCTTAATTAAATTTGTTGAAATCTGATTAAATATTGTTGAACATAGAGATGAGATGAGATAGAATAATAATTAAAAAGTAGTGGGGACTAAAATTATAAAATAAAATTTGTGTGTTTATTGAGTGTTTTTTTATAAAGTAAAGCAGTAGGAGAACTTGGAGGAATTGGAAAACATGTATTGAATAAAAAAAAAGGGGTATTATTATTGTAAATGTATAGAAGAAAGAGAATTTAATTTAACAATGAAAATAACATAACATAATGTAAAAAGACCAGATAACATTATTGTATTATATTGTTACAAATTGAGCTTATTATTATTATTATTATTATTTTTTTTTATTGGACACCTAAAATTTTTTTTTATTTTTTTTTTGAATAGTAATGGTAGTAGTAGTAGTAGTAGTAGTAGTAGTATAATGGATAGTTCTATAGAAACACACAAAATTTGAAAGAGGTAATTGGATAATCATTGATAATAAAAAGCAAAATAAAAGGCAGGTTGGTTGGTAGGTAGGAAGACAAGTTGATAGGTTGACAGGTAAGAATTGAATCAAGTAAAATATTAAAAAAAAAATTGATAAATATTGATAATTTATAGATCAAATTGACCATTAACAAAATCATCATCAGCATCATCAACATCCATATTATCATCTTCATCATCTTCATCATCAAGATCTAAATCATCATCATCTTCATTTTCTTCATTAATTACAGCATATTCATCCAATTCTAATTTATTTGAAGTATAAATTAATGAACCATAAGCTTGTTGTTTATAAGAAACACCCAATTTATTTGGTTTACCTAAAGAATTCATATGATCAAATAAAGTTGAATCAGCAACAAATGTAAAACCTTTAAAAGTATCTTGATAACCAGATGGTAATGGAGTTTTAGCCATTGCAAAATTTCTATTAATTAATGATAATGAAGTATTTGTAAATTCAGGATCAAAATTAGAAGTATCTAATTCATTTTCAACATATGGTTTATGAGGTGGATTTAATTTTTTTTCTTTTAATAAAGTCCAATCAATATCACTAAAAAATGGATGAGCTTTTAATTCTCTTGCACCATTAATTGAACCTAATCTATGTTTTGGATTTCTATTTAATAAACCTTTAACAAATGAACGACCATTTGCAGATAAAACTTCTTTTGGAAATCTAACTTTACCAAAAGCAATATTTTTATACATTTGTTGATTAGTTTCAGCGAAAAAAGGTGACCAACCACAACACATTTCAAAAACCAGAACACCTAAAGACCAAAAATCAACCATTTTTGAATAACCTTGATCATCTAATAAAACTTCAGGAGCTAAATATTCAGTTGTACCACAAAAAGTATGAGTTGTATCTAATAATTTTAAATTTGATTTTGATAAACCAAAATCACATAAAGAAATATGACCTTTTGAATCTAATAAAATATTTTCAGGTTTTAAATCTCTATAAATAATATCATTATCATGTAAATTTTCTAAAGCTAAAATTAATTCAGCAACATAAAATCTAGCACGTTCTTCAGGAAATTTTGAAGATTTTTGTAAATGATAAAATAATTCACCACCAGCTAAATAATCAGTAACTAAAAATAATTCAGCATTAGTTTGAAAAGAGAATTTTAATTGAACAATAAATGGAGAATCAATATTTGAAGTTTTAACTAAAATATTACGTTCATCTAAAGTATGTAAAACTTCTTTTTTTTTTAAAATTAAAGATTTTGATAAAACTTTCATTGCATAAATTCTATTATTATCACGTTTTTTAACTTGATAAACAGTACCAAAAGTACCTTTACCTAACATTTTTAAAATATCAAAATCTTGAACACCAAAATGAGTTTTTGAAATATTTGAATATTCAATTTTAACTCTAATTTTACCAGAAACAAATTCTGATTTAGAACCAGAAGTTATATTCCACCAATGTTCATATCTTGAATTATCTTTAGTATTAGGTAACATTCTAATATGACCTAAAAATAAATCATTTTTAGCAGCATCATAAATAGAAATATCTAAATGAGATTCATTACCAACAACATCAAATAAAGATTTATGATGCCAAACAGGATGACAAGCATTAAAATTTTGAGATCTAGTACCATTATTATTAAAATGTAAATTTTTTTGAGAAATAGTTTGAGATCTAAGTATTGTATTAGTATTATTGTTATTATTATTATTATTATCAATATTATTATTATTATTGTTATTTGAATCAGGAGTTTGAGAAGTTGATTCTGAAGATTCGAAATTAATTACAACATAAGGTAAAGAATCAGGACTTGTATTTAAATCCGTAGCTTCAAAAACAGTAACTCTTAATTTACCTCTTGGTTGTTTATTAGCCATATGAAAAGCAACGCCATTAAAAGTTGAACTTGTTGTTTCTTCATTTTCTTCATTTTCATGAGGAGGAGTTGGTATTTGTTGAATTTGTTGAGATTGTTGAGGTTGTTCTTGTGATTGTTGTAATTGTTTTGAAGAATCAATAGTATTAGTATTATTGTTAATAGTATTATTATTGTTGTTATTTAAATTAGTATGACTAAGTTGAGCAGTTAAATTTGATTGTTGTTGTTGATGATGATCGAATTGAGTTAAAGATTTATTTAAACCACCTTGAAAGTTAACTTTAACATTAGTACCTCTAGCAAAAGAATTATCAGACAGAGCAATAGTTGGGGTTGCAGTATAATTTATTAGATCAGGAGGAAACGGACGTTGTTGTTGATCTTGTTGTTGATCTTGTTTTTGTTTAGTAAAAGTGAAGAAAGTTTTTGCAAAGTCAGACATTTTATGTTATAAACTGTAGTAGAGTGTTAGTAAAGTAAAGGGGCAAAAGAAAAGAAACTAGTGCGAAAGCAGCAATAACAACGATAAACGATAATACATACAGTAAGAGTAGTATATGGTAACTTTTATGATGGATAGTAAGAGTAGGAAGAAGGAGGAGTAGTAGTAGAGTAAAGTAAATAAGGTAAATAGTGTAAATAAAGTAAAATAATTTAAATAAATAGACAGATGTAAAAGGGTTGTTATTAGTCAAATCTGATGAGTAATATTAGACGGAGAGTGAGTTATTAGTGTTATAATGTTATTAGTAGTATTAGTGGTAGTAGTAATGGAGTAGTAGTCTAATGTGGTTGTATGATGTTGTTGGGATGTAATTGTAAAGGAGATATATTAGGTTGTTGTCGTTGTATCAGAGACAAAAAATAAAATCGAGATAATTAGACTCAGATAAAGGGGTAAAAAGGGAGAGGGGAGAGGGAAGAGGAGAGAGCCAGGAGAGAAGAAAAGACCAGCTTTTGAGGAGAGAGAGAGCCAGAGTTGTCTTTGTGATGTTGTAGAGAAGAAGAAGAGGAAGGGATACAGTCAAACAGTATTAAAACAGTAATAAAATTGGCGAGCGAAATTAATTTTATTTTATTAGGACCGCCTGAGAGAGAGAGCACGACGGACCGTTAACAGATATACAATAAATACAATACAGTAATAGCAAAGACAGACAACAAATACTAATATATAAACCCTTTCCCAATATCATCGTCTCTATACTCGTGTCTAACTGTGCCAAATCCACCGTTTTCTTGCTCTTCGTCACTTTCATCTTCAACGGAATATGCATAATCATGGTATTCATTAGATGGTACAACCTCTTCTTCTTCTTCTTCTTCTTCTTCTTCTTGTGTGTTTAAACTACCAAATCCACTACCCATAAACGATTGATAAAATATATTCTTTTCATCTGTTTCTTCTCCATTATTATTATTATTATTTGTAACTTCTTCTTGTTGTAATGGCTCAATATCTTCTTCTTCTTCTGACACATTCGTACTTGGTTGTAAAGGAGGTGATTTAACTCTTTGATGTGAACTATGTAATTCTTCTTCAAATTCATCAAGTTTAAAAGAAACTGTTTTTTTAATTCCACTATTATCATTACCATTATTACCACTTTTTTTCAATATTGACTTACCACCACCACTATTATTATTATTCATCAGTGCTTTTCTTTGTCTAATTGTATTCTCAGGCATAGTAGTATATCTTTTTTCACCAGGATTAATAAAACAATCAATTGTTCTTTGAACTTCTGCATTTAATTGAATATCATCATTACTTAATTCAATTAAATCAAATTTACCAATTGATTTATCAAATTCAATTAATTTATTATCATTTAATTCTCTAATTAATGTTTTTTCTAAAATTAATTTTTGATATTTAAATTTTAATTTAGTTTTATTATTATTTGAACTTGCTGATAATTTCATTATTCTTCTTCTTAATTCAATTATTTTATGTGAATTCGAATTAAATTCTTCTGTTTTATCTGTTATTAATATTCCATTTTGTTTTATTATCTTCATTTTATTAATTAAATGAATAAATACTAATGGAATTAATGGAATGAAACAATTACAGTAAAACAACAATTAAATTAATTTATTTCTCGCGTCGATTTTATAAAACGCGTCGATCGACTTTTCGTTTTTAATTCACGTAAATTTAAAAATTACTGTTTTTAACGTGTCATATCAATGATATCATTAAATCAAACAACAACTAATTAATCAAATCAAAAATGCCTGCTAAAGGTTGGAGAAAAGATGAACAAGAAACAAACTTCGAATCAGCAATGGAAATTGAAAAAATTTCAATTGATTCATTATTATTTCCAAAATCAACAGTTAATAAAATTGCAAAATCAATATTACAAGAT
The DNA here is from genome assembly GCA_030572235.1 of Ambrosiozyma kamigamensis. NCBI lineage: Eukaryota > Fungi > Ascomycota > Pichiomycetes > Pichiales > Pichiaceae > Ambrosiozyma > Ambrosiozyma kamigamensis. The sequence continues at coordinate 1,289 of JAJLZM010000212.1, read as the reverse complement.
TCAGATACAAATATGATACTTTCAAAAGATTCTCAAACTATAATACAAAGATCTTCAGTATTATTTATTAATTATATATATGATTCAGCAAAACAATTAGTTAAACAAAAAGGTAAAAAAGTTGTTAATGCTGATGATATTTTACAATCATTAGAATTAAATTTATTTCAATCTTTTTTACCTGATTTAAAAAATGGTTTAGAAATTTTTACTCAAAAAAAATTAAAAAAAAAACAAGATGATTTAGCTGCTAAAAAGAAAAAAGAATCATTAGAAGAAAATGAAGAAATTGAAATTATTGAAAATAATGATAATAAAAGAGTTAAATTAAATGATGTTGAGGATAGTGGTGTTGATACGTTAGATGAAGATTCAATCGATCAACAGCAACAACAACAGCAACCTCCTGTTGTTGTTAATAATGAAGTTGATCTTGATGCAACTGATAAAGAAGAAGATGAAGACGAAGATGATGATGAAAATGATGGTGCTGATAATGAAATTGAAGAACCAACTTTAAATGCATCACAAAAATTACAAGAAGAACAAAAAGAATTAGAAGGTGAAACAATGGAAGATGATAATAATACTAATGAAGAGATAGATGAAGATTAAACGTATACTCTTTTATATTTTGTAAAATAGATTTAATTAAATTATAATAACCTATATTATATAAAAAAGTAAAATAAAATAACCCAATAAAAAAATAAAATAACAGAAAAAGATGCAAAAGAAAGAAAGAAAAAATATAATATAAGTAATTAATATAATTAATATAATTAATATAATTAATAACTATGTGATTTCTTATGTCCACCAGATGGTGGAGGTTGAACAGGTTTTTTTGGATGAATACAATGTTGATAAAATGGTAATCCACATTCTAAACCAATTAAAATATAAATAAATAAAAATAAAATAATTCCAATAATAGTAAAAAATTTAATATTTGACCACCAAAATTTTCTTTTAATTGATATAGTTCTTCTTTTAAATGCATTTGAAGTTGAATTTAATGTTTGTGTTTTATTAATTAATGATTCTAATGTTTCTCCTCTATCTAACACTTTATCAATATTATCATTCATAATCATTCTAATATCTTCTAAATCATTATTCGTAGAATCATAATTCTTAGTTGCATTTCTTAATATTTGTTCTTGATTAATTATTATATTTTTCATTGTATTTTTAAATTCACAATTAATTGTATTATTATTACTATTACTATAATTATATGAATCATTTATATATTCAATCATTAAAGTATTTAATAATCTTTGAAT